>NDFZ01004550.1:0-102824 GCA_002192655.3 Mamestra configurata
GAGTCTGACACGCCCTTCCGCTCCACCCAGAGCGGAAGAAGTCATTTGATGATTTCCCACCTTAAAAAAAAAGTCATAATATTGTGTGTTTTGCCCAGTGTCGTTAAAATTTTAATTTACAGCCGAATATAAGTATCTGGCAATGCAATTGAAAGCTCTATTTAATCAGAGTGTGTAAAAAAGCCGTGTATTATAATTAATATAACCGAAAAATAATTGACTTCTAGTCAACATTTCATTTTTCGTGTTCGAAGCATCTGATATTATTATTGCGTATACGCCTTTGAATGATAGATAAGTTTTATTGGCGATTTAGTTTTCAGGATTACTCTATCTATATCTAAGGATTAACAGCTCGATACCAAATATTATCTGGTAGGCTCGACATATCAAGCAAATTATTTACATAAGTCACAGGCATTTATAAGGATTATGTTAATACATTTGGAATGCATGTGGACCTGATTTTTATTTACTTAGCAAATGCAGTCTGGAATCAAATTATAATCCTAAGATATAAAATTCTTCCGTTACTGACTGAGTGACTGTCAGACAACGCACAGCCGGAACTACCGGTTCTGGCTGGTCTACGTAGAAAGCTGAAATTTAGCATGTAGGTTCCTTGAGGAGTGTAGAAGGAATTTCGGGAACAGGAAAAAACGGGATATGCGCGAATGAAGTCGCGGGCAAAAGTTAGTTGGAATATAAAGTTACACATAAGTTGTCGTGAATAGGGCATTTGACTAAAAAAATCATATTAGCCCTTCACAGATTTCCAAAAAATATTGGACATGTATTTTTGCTTTTGTCACGTAAGCGAAAAATGAAGACGATACATTGCGTTGAAAACTCGTGTGACGTCACTTACCAGTACACTTTTACTGGATATTGACGTTACAAGCCCCCACTCCTAATCTTTGATTCGTTTTATCTTCGTATTTTTTTATTGATGTGATAAAATAAAAATACGTTTCCAATATTTTTCGATAATCTAACTGACGGACTAAGGGCGCGTTCCCACTATGTCGTGACGATTTTATCATTGGACGACTGTCACATACATTTTGTATGGAAAAAGTCGTGGACGACGGTTAATCGTGTCGTCCTATATGTATCTCCATTTAAATACACAAGCCACGACGCTTTAAACGACACGATAATCTGTCGTCACACCATAGTGGGAACGCGCCCCAAGTAGAATCATATATTTTTAACCCAGGCAACATCCTTATTGTGTGCTGACTAGAAAGGGTTATTATTGAGAGGCTGGGCTTCCTCGAGATGGGTTTAAACCCAATAGAGCGGGATCACAGCGCCCCCAGACGTTACTTATTTTACAAATTTTTTCTCAGTAACCCCTACATTTTGTTGGAGAATAGTGTTAGTATGTATTTTGAACGTAGATATATCTGCTAGCTTGTAAGCACGGGCCGTCGCCATATTGTCAGCTTCTAATGTGGTCTATTCACTTTTTAGTGGTCCGTATTAAACCCTTTCCAGAGCTATATTTTTTCTTGTCCCGGGAATGAAAAATAGTATTCAATATTCCACTATCAGCAGTTTTCAAAGAATCAAGTTAACCCATCACTCAACGTGCCAGCTTCCTGGTTTACTAAACGGTTATATAAACAGCTAATAAAATACATAGTACATTATAATATGTATAGTAAACTACATTATATCCAACCAGTTATTATATAAAATACCAAGTAAATACTGTATTCAAGTAAATATAAATAACTTAAGTATACCTTCAATTAAATTATCATATTTAGTGTAAACACAATTTTATTTCCTCGAAGTTCGTTACTTCGTTATGCGTAACATACAGGTACAGTAACCAGTATCTGATCTGATTTGCATATCTGGTCAAGAACACGGATTTCAATTGCAAATTCAATTCCTTTATAGTGACACTTATGAATTTAGTTCGGCAGGAAATGAGTACATGACCTACTATATTTCGTCATGCGATTAATAGATAAACTTTTATAGTATTCCATCATTTTGATTCTAATCCGACGTTGGGTATAAACATTGTGTTGTCAAAAAATTATGAATGTTTTTTCTTAGTAAGTTACCGTCACTGAATTAAAATCTATAAACCGGGACAAAACTATCTTTTATTTAAAATATTTATTTCCGATTTATCCTCTGTACCAAATATACAATGTACAAAACGTAGCTATGTATGTAGTTGTAACGCATGATAAAACAGTCGGTTTATTATAGCAGTGGCCTTGGTTTTATAATCATTTCTAACGTAATCAGTATTTTCTAAATTATGGGAATAAGGTCAGGAAGAGCGACATAATTATATTTACCTTTCATTTTCTTCTTCACATCACTTGACAAGTCCGTCAGAACTCCAGAGATTAGTCTCAGCTTCCTATCCTTATCCAGCCTCATCATCTTCTTATGCACCACCAGGATCCTCTCAATACTACTCCTCACATCATTCTCAAAGACCGTGGCCCCCAAATTCCTTAACTCTTTGACCATCCAGCCTACTTCTTCAATCACTTCTTCAAATTCTAAAGGCCTGTCCTTCATTAAACTCTGCATTAGCACTAAGGAAAGAAGATTGGAGATAGTAGCCACGGTGTTCTTCTGCTGTAAGCTGATGACGTAGTCAGCAATGCTCTGAACCTGTTTGAACTGTTCTGGGGTAAGTTGTTGCAGGTCTAGAGGTTTGAGCGTCTCTTTGGAATGTGAGGTGTCGTTCTTGAGGTACTCTCTGACGGATAACGGCGAGCCTAGGTTGATGTAGATGTTGCCGAAGTGGTCGTTCAAACTGTGTAGCGCTTTGAGGAAACCCTGGAATTAGCAATTGTTGCATTAGTTTTATATAGTTTCTTTATTTTTATCGATTTCGAAAACGTTGACCCTTTGAAATTATTTCCTAGCGTGTGCTGTAGCGAAGGAGGAGGCGGACCGCGTGAGAGAGAGACAAGCCTCAGCTCCAGCCACCGTAACAGAATGAAACACCTCGGGCGTCGGGAGTCGCAGGGCGATTCCCGGCCACCGCGTAAGAGCGGACCTACGGTCGGCGTTGGGTTAGGCTCAGGTCAACGGTGTACTTGCTTCGGCAGTACATATACTAAAATTGGAACGATACAGAGAAGATTAGCATGGCCCCTGCGCAAGGATGACACGCAAAATCGTGAAGCGTTCCACATTTTTGACGCTCGATGTCACCACTGCGTCGACTGTCGGGAGGACACGGCGCGGCATACGCTGGCAGAGTGTGCCGCTTGGGAGGAGCCACGCCGTGCCCTCATCTCTGTTGTAGGCGGTGACCTCTCGCTGCCGGCCGTAGTTCATGCTATGGTCGGCGGTGAGGAGTCCTGGGACGCGGTGGTCTCCTTCTGCGAGACAGTTATCGCGCAGAAGGAGGCTGCGGAAAGGGAGAGGGAGATCACAACCGCTCTCCCAGCCCGCAGCAGGCGCATCGGGCGTCGGAGGAGGGCATACGCTGCCCTCTTCCGGCCCCCCTAACTGGGTCCAGGGGCGGCGGACTTGGGGATGTCCGTCGCCCCCCATTCATCCGGACCCGAGGTGGCGGCGCGTGGTGTTCCCGTGCGCCCCTCTTTGACGTAGCGAGGGGAGTTAAACACCTCACTCCCCTCGCCGACGCGAGGTGGCCCGCAGAGGCGGGCCGGCACCAGCCGGGGATTGCGGAAGTCGCATACGTTCCCGCGATCCCCGGCGTAGGTGGAAGATGGAACACCGGGGTGGTTTTAGTCAGTAAGAGTCTGACAGACCCCTCCACCCGCCCCAGGGTGGAGGATTTCCATGAGGATTTCCCCCCGAGATCAAAAAAAAAAAAAAAGGCTCATGTCAACGGCGCGTTATGTTCCACGCGCGCCTCAAACGAGATGTCAGCATAGTAAACGGGGCCCACTAGGGCTGCCCTTCTGCTCCGCCCAGAGCGGAAGGAGTCATTTGATGATTTCCCATCCATAAAAAAAGCGTGTGCTGTAATTAAAGTCGCCAGACCGAGTTTGATTTCCAGTGCTCGATAGGGTCGGAAAGTGAGGACCGCGTCCCATAAGACGCAGCGTTGGAAGGCCTTCCACAAGTTGGACATATGAGCTTGTAAAAGCCGCGGGAATGCTGGATGCGACACGCACAGGACCGGTCAATTCAATTAGTGGACGTATTTCGACTAAAATGATGATGAGACCGAATTTAGGTATGCGTTTGACTCTATAGATACGGACAAACAGATTCTGAAGTAGAATTAGCCAGGTTGCGGCCATTCAGGAGTCGATAAAATACATGAATTATTCCACTCATTTTGACATAGTGTGACCTCTTTTTCTAACTAGTCAAAAACGTAAATCAAAGAGGTGCCACACATAAATTAGGCAGTGACGCAAGTGTACATCAATATACATACGTATATAAAACTAACTTTTGCCCGCGACTTCGTTAACGCATATCCCGTTTTTTCCCGTTCACGTAGGAAGTTCAAGTAGGCTGTGCGTTGTGTGTCAGTCACTCAGTCAGTCAGTGGCGGAAGAATCAATCAATATTTATAAAACTCTTCCGTTACTGAGTGACTGACAGACGACGCACAGCCGAAACTACTGGTCGTAGAAACCTGAAATTTAGCATCCGGCTTCCAATCCTGGAATTCTCACGGAAATGGGAAAAAACAGGATATGCGCGAACGAAGTCGCGGGACAAAGCTTGTTATATATATTAGGATTCTTCCGTTACCTACTGAGTGACTGACAGACAATGCACAGCCGAAACTTCTGGTCCTAGAAAGCTGAAATTACTTCCTTGGGGAGTGTAGGGGAGCACTAAGAGAAGATTTCCCGAAATTCCTACGGAATCGAGAAAAAACGGGATATGCGCGTACGAAGTCGCGGGCAAAAGCTAGTACATTACATATAATACTAACTTGCTATTAAAAAAAATAATTTTAAATGCATCGTCCTCGCATAATAATTAATTCACCTACCAAATATGGTAAAAAATTATATTTGAAAAATGAATCTATGAAGTTTCTTTTCCGTTCTTCTCCATGAGAATTTACCATTGGGACACCTAGAGTCAATTTTATTTTATTTTTAACTATAAGTGTGTGTTTATTTGACGTTAAGTGTATTTAAATGATCTACTTGACTTTGACTCGTAAGTGCCAGAAGAATGTTATCAGATGGACCATGCAGGCATGCACCATCACAAAATCATTCCGCCATACCATTTATAAATGAGTTAAGTACAATACCTGCGACTAACCTTGCTACAGGTGCTTAGCATCTATAGTACACAGTGGTACTGTAGTACTATAGATGCTAAGTTACATACAATTACCTACATCGAGGACAAGCATACACACATTAAAGATGCACATACATAGTTATCCATTAAGGGGTGTGTCACTACGTCTTAACATGTATTTTATAATAATATGATGCCAATCTGGTGTTTAGATAATTCAACATGTGATAAAATGGATAAAATACATATTTGGATAATTTGATAGAAGCGGTGTGAGCTGGCTGCCCGATTATGGTTTTGTAAGTACTTAGAAACGGTCGTTACATACCGTAAAGAATTTTATCGAAACAATTGTGACTAAGAAGTTATTTAAATTCTTATTGAAAATCAATCTACCTAGCTTTATCTCAACTATGTTTTATTTATTTTTTTTAAGTATGGGAAATCATCAAATGAGTTCTTCCGCTCTGGGTGGAGCGGAAGGGCGTGTCAGACTCTTACTGACTAAAACCCATCGTGTTCCTTCTAAAGCCCTTTGCGTTCCAGGGCCGCGGTGACTCTTTCGAACAAATTCCGCAACCCTGGATCTCAACTATGTTGGGTTCGGCTTACAACTTCTTTTTTTGATCGAAGAAAATGCTTGACGCATGCCACGCGCCGTCCGTTGAGACTATGTGGTTATGTGGGGCTTGCACCCACTAAAAACTTCGCCTGTGAACCTACTTTCGCCTTGATGGGTGAGCCGCGAGAACTACAACGCATGATATTCGTGGCCCACTTCTGGGCTCCCTCTTCTTTGCCCACCTCCGGGCACCTCCTCATTCAGCGAAACCTAACCTTTTTTTTTTCATAATGAGGGGAAATACTCATGGGTGTCCTACGCGCTGTGGCGGGCAGAGGGATCTGTCAGACTCTTAATGACTTAAACCACCCCGGTGTTATATCTCCTACCTACCTACACCGGGGATCGCGGGAACGTATGCGACTTTCGTAGCGACGTCAAAGAGAGGCGCTTGAGAACACCACGCGTCGCCATCTCCGGTCCGGATGAATGAGTGAGGGGGCTACGGATATCCCCAAGTCCGCTACCCCTGGACTCACTTAGGGGGGCCGGAAGAGGGGGCAGCGTTGCCCTCCTCCGACGCCCAGCCTCCTTTTGCGCGATAACTGTTTCGCTGAAGGAGACCACCGCGTCCCAAGACTCCTTGCCGCCGACCATAGCACTACGGCCGGCAGCGAGAGGTCTCTGCCTACCACAGAGATGAGGGCACGGCGCGGCCCCCGCAATCGACACACTCTGCCAGCGTATGTCGCGCCGTGTCCTCCACGAAACGAAACCTAACTTAACCGGATACAGCTGAGTACCAGTACTTATTTAACATGGAGCGACTGTATAGCTGACCGCCACAACCCAATATCTGGGTAAATACGATGTACCCCTTGGCAACACTGGTGTCAGATTTTCTGGCTTCCGACTATCCATAACGACTGTCGCGGGTCACAAACGGCAACCGCGACAAACGGCTTAACGTACCTCGTAAACACCAAGTCACCCATTTAAGGACCGTCCTCAGCAAGCGCTGCTTTACCTCGAAAATCGAATCGTGGGCCATTATTATTTAGCCACGAATCGATACGATTTTTTATTAGAAGGCAATAATTAACTCTTTAATTTATGTTATTTCATCAGATATACATGGAAGTATAACTCTTTCAGGGCAAGTGGTTAGCGATCGTAACTGACGAAAAGTGGTAGTATGGGTGCACACCTCTGCCTAATCGTTTGGAGACTAGCCTGATATGATGTTCTTTATAGCAAGATAAAAATTTCCGCAAAAAATAGTAGCCTACAACCGTCTCAAGTATCCCATCTATCTCTGTATTCATCAAAATTGGTTCAGCAATTTAGGCGTGAAAGTGTAACAATCTCACTTTCGCATTTACAATATTTAGTTAGGATTTGTTGAAATCCTACATGACTATGAAACGATAGTTTTATATATATATTTTTGACTTGTTACAATACAACATCCAAACGATGACCTTTGTATGTCAAATATTGACGAAGCTCAAACATAATATAATGTCGAGAATCGATGAAAAACATTGACACAATAAGTTAGCAAGTTAAAATTTTGCCGGAAATTCTTAGATTTATCCCAAGCATGTGAGTAGATATTAGGTAATTTACATATCTACGTTAGATAAACAAATTACAGTGTCCAAAGGTGATCATTTTTATCACATAATCTCGTCACTATGTAATTATGTTGGTAGGCCAACTTTTTGTTTGAGCCTATTTAGGTATTCGTCATTTTATTTGCATTTCTATGTTTTTTTTCATAAATCTTGGTTCCTGTCTAACATGTCTTTTTTTTCAACTTGTACAATCGTTAGAAAAGATGTAGGTAATAACAACAAAACAATAGAAGCAATAATATTTTATTATTAATAAGCTAATTTAATTTCTTAAATATGTGTCATAAATATTTATATTGCTACGATTTCAATACATTGAATGGCACACACCTACAATGGAATTACCAGAACGCATCGTAAATTTTTTTTTTTACGAAGCATGATGCCTTTATTTTCACATAAAAATCCTAACTAATGTTACATATTATGCGAAAGTGACTGAGTGAGTTGTTTGTTTCCTACGCTTTCACGCCTAAACTGCTCAACCGATTTTGATGAATTTTGGCTGCATTATAGGCTTTTTACGAATGTCTATGTATATTTAAGCGTGCGAAGCGGGCGTAAGCACTGATAAATGTTAAATGATATATGTAGTAGATAGTATGATTGAGTTTTTACCAAATTGGGAAACACAGCAAAAAAGCATAGCACCGAAAATATCTTAGGACTACTTGACGTCTGATCTATACAAAATATGCGACACTGGAGGTAATCCGTCTAATATCTAAAAGATAAAATATTCATATTTGAAGCACTAAGCATGAGTGCTAAAAACTGTATTCGATACTCGCTATCGGTGACTAAACGATAGGATTATATTGACAAGTATCACCTAATTTATCAAGTTTTAACTTTCAAGTATTTAACCTTCTGACCGATTTCGGTCATGGCGACCAATCTCAACAGAGACTAGCCATCGGTGCGGGTCAATTTTCAAAGCACAAGTGTGCGCGCAACACAAAAGCATTCCCTCTTTCATCACTCTCATAATCCGATGGAACTGCAATCCAGTGCGACCGCCGAAGTCTGGCGCAGGACTAATGGCTAGTTGCGGAATTTGTTCGAAAGAGTCACGGAACGCAAAGGGCATTGAGAGCAAGTCATTGGATTATTTCCCATCCTTAAAAAAGGACCAACGGCTTAACGTGCTTTCCCAGGCACGGGAAAGTCACACCACAAACTTCCAAACTCCGGACTGCTGCTGTGAAATTCCTAAAGGAAAAACTCAATTATAACTTTTGCAAGCACGAATGCCGAGCGTGGGTTCAACTGTTGCTATATGCACTTCGTTTTTTTGCTTGAGTAAGGTATGTATGGATCAAGGTCTGAATTAAAGTATTTTTTTTTCTATGTCATAATGTGAGGTGTCCACTATCCTATGACAATACGATACGATGTTGTTTTTTTTTTGGACAAAGGTTTTTTTTCTGGGAATTGAATTCGTCTATCAGAGAACTGCAATGTTATGTTTTTCACAGTTGATTGCTGCTAGCATTAGTCGACGTTTTACCCCTGTCCTAGTTTATTATTAGTTGGAATTCGCACAAGTAGGTCTGTCTATACGCGGACTACGCGATTATGACCGGAACAATAAATAACGCAACTTGAAGCAAGTTCACACGTCGTATTTAGTAGAGCGAAAGTAAATGTGTTAACAGACTGCGAAGTGCCACTTTCACGAACTGCCAAATTGCGAACTAACATCGTTTTCGAAGATCAATGTTGTGCGTGTTTCAGGGTGATATAAATATTTTTATCGTATAAATGCTTATGTTCCGCAGAGGACCCTGGCTGATATAAAGATGATTTGGACTTGCACATGAAGGGTTCCGTATCATAAGGGTTCCGTTCTTGTATGGCTATCCCTTTTATTTCATTTTTATTATTTGTTGCAGCAGCGGCAACAAATTTCTGTTGCCGCTGTAACAACAAATTGAATTGATTGATTGAATTGTTGAAATTTTCGCAGATAATGTATCTATATCATCTGTGAAAATTTCAACTGTCTAGCTATCAAGGTTCATGAGATACAGCCTGGTGACAGACGGACAGTGGAGTCTTAGTAATAGGATCCCGTTTTTAACATTTGGGAACGGAACGCTAAAAAAAATCGTGTAAAAAAATAATTACATAATTAAGATGGATAAAAGGTGTGAAATAATGATGTTGGCTGAAGGTTTTAAAACTTTTGGATTACATTGGTTTGTTATATTTTTTTGCGCGAAAGGTCCTTATTAATCTATATATATAAAAATCAATTGCTGTTCGTTAGTCTCGCTAAAACTCGAGAACGGCTTGACCGATTTGGCTAATTCTTTTTTTGTTTTGGTCGCCAGATTACAGGGAAGGTTTAAAAACAAAAAAAAAGGGAAGTAGGGTAGGTATGTAGGGTAGGTAGAGTAGGGTAGGTATGTAGGGTAGGTAGTGTAGGGCAGGTAGAGTAGGGTAGGTATGTAGGATAGGTATGTAGGGTAGGTATGTAGGGTAGGTATGTAGGGTAGGTATGTAGGGTAGGTATGTAGGGTTGGTATGTAGGGTTGGTATGTAGGGTAGGTATGTTGGGTAGGTATGTGGGGTAGGTATGTAGGGTAGGTAGAGTAGGGTAGGTAACGGTTGACGGTTGTTGGTGAAGGGAGCGAAGCCGCGGGCACAGCTTGTAATAATAATAAATTAATTTATTCAGGTAAATTACAAGCAAGTACATTGAAATAAATAGTAAAAGACAAACGATTTGATTAGAAATCAAAAGTTTTTTTTTTATATATATATACTTAATTAAATTAAATAAATCAGTTAGTAGATTTGGGTAGTTACTTATTCCCTTGACGAAATTCTTTATAAAAAATCTGGGGCCCTACTATGAAGTCTTAAAACGATCGAGATTTCGCTGCAAGATAGAGACGAAGCTATACATAGCGTATACCACTTTCCCTTTTACATCGTCGGAATTGGATGGCATTAGCACGTCACCTGGATTTGAAAATGAAAAACTGACATGATTTCAACCCAGAGAATTATCGTAATAATTCAAAACATTATAGCGACAAATTACATCATGGAAAGGTGTGTGGCACTACAGCGTGGAATTACTATCTCGTACACTGCTCTACTACTATTACAATATTTTGCAAATCCAAAGGTCAATATAACATTATCAGCTGTTGATTTATAAGTATAACATGCGTGCTTCGGCCTTGTGACTAGTTTACGAAATATAAGTGACATTGACCTCTTTATTTACTACTATAAACGTAAGTGATTGACGAACCTCTCAAGAACTGGCCTAACTGGTTTTACTATTGCCAAACCTCGTAGTTGTTATTGAAAGTTAAAGTTCGAAATTGCAGGTATTTGGATAATTCCTTTGTTTATGGGATTGTTAGATAATAGATTTCTTTAAAAATAAAGGTCATATTTCTGTGATTCCATTTTAAGGGTTACCGTACCCAAAGGATTACCAATGGAACCCTATCACTAAGCCTCCGCTGTTCGTGCGTCCGTCTGTCTGTCAGCGGAATGTATCTCAAGAACCATAATAGGTAGACAGTTGAAATTTTCACTGAGTGTGTATTTCTGTTGCCGCTAAAACAACAAATAATACAAATTAAAAATGTTTATACCACACAGGAAACGTTTTTTTCGGTTTTTGGTACGGAACCCTTCGTGTGAGAGTCCGACTCGCACTTGGCCATTTTTTTTAATTAGTATGTAGAAAAAAATAATGATGGACCACCAAATGGTGGTCCATTATTTTGTACATTTCAGCTCGATAGGTACTTAAGTAACTGGCCATATAAAAAATCACTTACCCACGTGGTAGCTTAGATAAAATTGGCTATTGTAGGTAATTAATTCCTAACATTGAGGATAAAAATGAATTGTATAATCCACGAAACCCTGACTTTCCTCCTTTTTTATCGTTATACTATTTATAACGTAGTACATTTTGAAACAGTTAACTCATTTTAATGTCGTTAAAGTAGTATTTTTATGACATACTTAACCTGTAAAATTTATTTATTATGTTAGTAATTGCCTAAAACTATACATGTGGGAACTTTATGTAGCATTGAATCCTTAATAAGGAACGAATTTATATTAAAGCGAGAAAAAATACAATGTCATAAATAACTTGGGTGTTTTTATTCCAAGAGTGAATAGTTTGCCTAAAAGCCTACTTCATCATCTACGTGTTTACTTTTACATCTATACTATACTAATAATTAAGCTGAAGAGTTTGTTTGTTTGAACTCGCTAATCTCTGAAACTACGAGTCGGATTTGGAAAATTATTTTTGTATATGATAGCCACATTCATGAGGAAGGTCGTAGGCTATACGGTAACGGAAAATGCGCGTACGAAGTCGTGGGCAAAATCTAGTCTACAAATAAAATAAAACACTATTCGTTTGTAACGCATTCTTTGAAAACGGCTTCAGCGATTTAGCTGAATTTAATTTAAAAACGTTCTTATTTCGATAAGATTAAAAAAAAACAAAATTGAAAAAAATCCCAAATAAAAAGGGAAAAAGCGCAATTCTCTATTGGATTTTTATATAAACTCAGATATTCTCTCAGGTCAACTAGTCTACAGATAAAAAAAAAACAAGCCTTGCACTCCGGGAGTGCCAGCAGAAGTGAAAACTTGAACATTAACGTTGTGCATTTTTGATATTTTGGAATGGTTAGGGAATAACTTCGCACGAATTGCATATGCATGCATTGAGGCATACATTTTCGCCACGCGGTAGAAAGAGAGGGGAATATTACTGCCTCTCCTACGCCGCGCCGGTCTTACTCTCCCTCCGTCTTACGAATTTTCGATCAGGTCACGTGTCCTGACGCGAGTTTAATATTTTTTACCCATCCCAAAAAGTGCGCAACGCCGCTAAAGAAGTTTTCACTTCAAAAACAATGTAAATACTCACCCCAGTAGACTCCTTCGGTTTTGGCACGCCAAGATGCTCGTAAGCGAAGAGGGAATGCTCCATCAGCCTGTCGTAGCTGATGTTCACGGGAACTATCGTGATGTCAGAGACCTCGTGAGCGAAGAACGGGACCAAGGTCATGGATAACATACCTGGTGACAATGTATTGTGATTTAGGATAACATTTCTTTTTTTTTACAAGCTTTTATTTAACTTGCAGTTTGTAGGTAATAGTTCGGATGTATTAGTTGTCCGTCCATTTTTCGACCACTTCTTAAAAAGAGCTAGTGTATAACAGAATTTTTAAATCCGCTGGCAGTCTATTAAAAATGTGTGCAGCTTGGTAATGAGGAATCTCGGTATGTTAAGATGGTCACCGATTCACGGACCGACCGCGGCAAGCATTGCTAAACTTAAACTTGAAGATCAACTCGTGCGACTGTAACTATTTAGCCTCCAGCTCCAGGCATATTAAGTAAGTTAGTTTATTTACTACGATGAAGTAGTGTTTATGGTAAGTGCCAGTTAAATTTGCAATAAAGTACCTACAGATACCCGTAAAATTAATCACGAATCGTTTTTAATTACTATAAAATGTACAGGACCACGATAGATGTCGATTCAGGACAGCTTTATGTCTTTATTTCCGAATTTGAAATTAAGAATGTCAATAAGTGTAGGTTTATTTGGCGTCTACCATAGTGTTCGTAAGCGCTGCTGCTGAGCTTGATCATGGGTTTGAATCGCGGTCTGGATTTCTGCCCCTTCAATGGAAATAGCTCGTCCTATTTGTTGACTTTAGTATAACTAACTAAACGCGGATGAATTATGGTTCAAACTCTGCCTAAACCATAGGGAAAATTACATTATTTTTTCCTACTCAAGCTAAATAAGAATATTTCACGACAAAGTAAGTAGAATAAGTCATAAAATATTAATTTGCAGAACATACTAGAAAATAAAATGTAATAAAATTAAACTTTAACCGGCGGAAATTTATGAGAAAATGAATGTGTTGTTCCATTGCAACGACGACGAATGACGATTGAGACGAGGCAGACTTAAGGTTTATCCACACATTTCAGAGCAAACCACGGTCCGTCCACGTCTCGGGCACGGCCCTGTGGTTTGTGTGAATCTTACTCATCGTGAATCAAGGGACCGTAGTATCCCTGGCAATTTCTTACCTAAACATATACAAGCTCATCTCCAGTTGATGGTGTACTACAGTTAAACCTCAGTCTAACTCTTCGGTGAATACAGGCGTAATTTGATGTTATATTTTATGACTTTCATATTGACAAGGACTGCCGCGAATGTACCAGGTCTACCACTTTTGTTTCCCTTAGCAATAAAGTTTAAAGTAACCGAACTGCGGACGTTCGAGGTCAATAATTACGCCACATCAATTCGGTCCTAAGTTCAAAATCTACAGAGCAAACACATCACACGTTAGTCTACATAATTCCATTAGCCTCAAGATTGCAAACACGTCATGATTCTGCTTAAATAAATAGCAGGAATATAACATTAACACTATTTTACTAGAACAAATAGGAATTAATATGTTGTGTACTAAGAAACGATGTCGAAAGCTTTGAACAAAGTATGCTTTGCTTTGAAACAAGAATGACATTGGTTACATTATTTTAGGTTCGTGTTTTGAAATATTATAGTGTATTAGAATTTTTCAATTTTGTTATTATTTCTGCACGACTGGCCTGTTGGTCGAGTGGTTAGTGACCCTGACTGCTAAACCGGAGGTCGTGGGTTCGATTCCCACCCAGGACAAATCTTTGTGTGATGAGCATGATCATTTGTTCTGTGTCTGGGTGTAATTTGTCTATAATATGTATGTATTTAGAAATATATAAGTATGTTTATCAGTTGTCTGGTTGCCATAGCACAGGCTCTGCCTAGTTTGGAATCGGATGACCGTGTGTGAGTTGTCCCAAGATATATTATATTATATTATATTACACTTATTTGCACTGCTGCTAGGTGCTTATATGAATTAAGTATAAGTAAAAAAGAGAGGATATCTAGTCTGCGGAGCAGTTTCATGTTCGCACAGTAATTTATGTCTCTTTTATTAAAATTTGTTTTTCGGTGTCACCACAACATCTGCTCTGCGCTGCCTCGGGTTGCTTCTTATGGGTTGCATACATAATCCGTCATCATAATGCTACCTGAATGCCTGATGCCTGAATTCCGGCCGTGGTAATGTAAGAGTCCCAGAGCAATGGTGAGCAGAGCAGAGGTGAAAAGGTCCCATCCACCACAAGGGCCTAAAGCGAGGTAGTTGACATCAAGGGTCACATTTTAGTAAGTTCACCAACTTACCATATTTTGGAGGCATACTCTTATTGCTTCTACTTCTTGTGCCTTCAAGGAAGAACTCGATCGGAGCGCAGTGCTTCGCGACCACGGTCCGGACGTATTGCTTCAGGGTGGCTGCGTACAACGGGTCCCCGGCCAACGTGCGACGTATGTAGAACGCGCAAGTCTCTCGCATGCGACGCCCTATGACCGCCATGGAGTAGAAATCTAGAAATAATTGGAATATTAATACCGTGTTTTTGACTAAAGATAGTTAGAGTTCATGTAGATGAGAATTTGAACTTTATGGACATTAGAGTGACTCTATTTCTCCAGAATTTCTCGGTCATATCATTCATATATTTTTTACTATTCGCCAAGATTGGAGTCAGCCGCGTCGGGCGTTAAACGAGAGAGTTGTACAGTATTTCTTGAAACTCTTCACGAAATGTAGCATCATCTTGCTGCCACGTTTTAAATACCGCACAAGCCAGCCACAAATGTTGAATATAAGGATAAAAAAATAAGTTGGCATCTTATTGTATCATTTTTATCTCAGATTAAAATGGTTTTGAATATCAGTTTTAAATCTCAGTTCTCACAGTCACTAAACAATAACTAGGTACCTAGTTTAACTTTAAAAACATAGTTGTTAATGTTTGCAATTCATAAGGCAGATCGCCTTAAATACCTACGATTTATTTACATAAAATAAACAATTATTTCGGAAAAACCTCGGTGCAGCAATGGTAGTTCTATATTATAACCAAAATATTGGGCAGAATATTAATGTTTTTGGAATATGGGAAGGTTGAAGATGTTCTTAATGATCACCCGAAATCATCGCAGGAGGACTCATAAAACGTGGGAACGAGACAGTACGGCAACAAGTCGGTTGTCCTTTAAGGTGAAGGCATGTGAGCACATTAGCAAGAATTTGGTAGAATCATCTGAGCGTTAATTCGTTGGATTCATTTTTACTTAATAACATTGTTTATGTGTACGTATATCTTTGTATTTTTTTTATTCTCTCTGTTTGTTTTCCTTTAAGTTGCACCTGTCATGTTGTCTACACCACCCTAAGGTTGACTGGTAGAAAATCTCCAAGGCCCTAAAGTAATTATCCCAATTTAAAGATAATTTGTACCAAAAAAATACATGTGACTGAAATAATTCAGAATATTAGCTTGAAATATAATATAATCTAACTCTGGAAAATTAAATACTCGATCAGAAATCGCACGTTCAACGAAAAAATAAATATACTCACATGATATCTCACTAGAGCCCTCACAAAATATCACAAGAAGCAGCCCCCCCCTTTGTGGGGGAGGGAGGGAGCCTTTCGAGCCTCGATTAATGGACGACCCCTTAGTACCAAACAATAAAATCATACACACATACCCATGCCAGCAGCCACAGCTGGGAAGTCAATGTCAAAGTGATAGCAGAGGTAGGTCATCAAACAGAAATCTGCATAACTCCTGTGTGTGGGCAGGAACAGTACTGGATTCTTGCCCATTATTGACTTGAGCTACAAACGTAATTGTACTGGATTAGGGTTGGGTTATATTAAACAGAATAATGGTTTGATGCATCTGTGTATCCAGTCACTCAAAATTCAGCAAAAATATATGTTTTTGCTGATAAACAGTGTAAACTCTATATAGCGACACTTAAGGGACTGCCATTTTATGGGATTATTGAGAGTTGTCGTTAAATGGAGAGAAGGAAACTGTTCGCCTCTATTGTGCATATTAACAAAAAAAAAAATCGTCAATACACGAACTTTTTCTCTTACTCGCCACATTCATAGTTTGAAAGTTTGTGAGCAACTGAATATGCTTATTGTTCTGTATGGTGTCGGGCGTAAAATAATAGCACCATCTCTTCCCGAGGTTGTCGTAAGAGGCGACTAAGAGACTCACCAGAGAATGAGCAGCAGCATCCTCTGTACATTGCAACAGCTACACTACGATCACCAACCAAGAGTCGCGATTATAGCAAACCCCGCCACCCTTTGGGGGAGGCCTATGTCAAGCAGTGGACGTCTTTCGGCTGGTATGATGATGATGATGATGATGATGATGATGATGATGATGATGATGATGATGATGATGATGATGATGATGATGATGATGATGATGATGATGATGATGATGATGATGATGATGATGATGATGATGATGATGATGATGATGATGATGATGATGATGATGATGATGATGATGATGATGATGATGATGATGATGATGATGATGATGATGATGATGATGATGATGATGATGATGATGATGATGATGATGATGATGATGATGATGATGATGATGATGATGATGATGATGATGATGATGATGATGATGATGATGATGATGATGATGATGATGATGATGATGATGATGATGATGATGATGATGATGATGATGATGATGATGATGATGATGATGATGATGATGATGATGATGATGATGATGATGATGATGATGATGATGATGATGATGATGATGATGATGATGATGATGATGATGATGATGATGATGATGATGATGATGATGATGATGATGATGATGATGATGATGATGATGATGATGATGATGATGATGATGATGATGATGATGATGATGATGATGATGATGATGATGATGATGATGATGATGATGATGATGATGATATGCTTAACAACCTAACAATAGTCTAGCAGCCGAGGTAAACATGTGCAAGGGAATCACAACAAATAAAGAATTTCTTAGAAACTTATTGCAATAATCTTTTGATGCTGGCAATCAAGGTAAATACATGCAAGACAATAAAGCAACAAAATAACAAATAGAACACCCAAAGCTTCAGTTCTAATCAATTTCGGGAACTTAGAAAGTACTTTTTATTGCTTAATAATAATAATAAATTATTTTCAGACTGAGGTCCATATTGGATACATATTAAACATAACTAACTATTGTCAGTGATTTTTTCAATTTTTTTTTTATTGAGTGTTATGCTACATTATATTATTATATATTACATATTCTATATTATATTATTGTATGGTCAATAAGGCAAACCAACCAGAGTCAAGTAATTTCAACTTTTTAGGGTGTATATATAATTAAATTGATTGATGTTAAATGGAGTTTTCACTGTATTTATTACTAGCATTTTCCTACGGTTTTGCCCCTGTGACCTTTCCAAGAAGACCTGTGCATTTTTTCGGTATAAATATTATTATACTAACTCAGCGATAGTGTAGCTCTCAATCAGTGAAGAATAAATTGAAAGCAGATCAGTCCATTTTTTTACAAACATATAAACAGACCAGCAATTTAATATTTTTAAACATAGTATTAATATTTTTATAAGGGAATAACTGAAATAATCAATATCTTGCATCATTCCCCTGTTAGGCAAGGCTTAGTGTTTTCACTAGCATAATAATGATTTAGATTTATTTCCTACTTACTTCAAAAGCTGCAGCTTCATTGACAAACATCTTAATCTTCATCATGAAGGATATCTTCAGGAAGACAACCCCCATCCATCTGATGACATGAATCTTCTTGTCTAGTCCCATCTCCTCCAAATAATTGTGCACTTCTTGGTGCAACTTCTCTTTGCTGACACCAGTTCTTGAGCATTCCTGTTGGAGTATTAAAAAAATATATTTATTCAAATTAATTAAACTATTATAATAATTCTGTTATTGGTGGTAACTGCTGTTTTATCAGCATTGTTTAAGAATAATTGAACTAATTACAAAGGTACCTTTATTTACTATATTACAGAATTAAGTATGAAGTTACTTATATCAGTTTGAAGCGAATTTTAAATGCATAATTTTAAGTTGCATAATATTATCTTTCTTTCTCTTTCATATTGATACGATAGGTACACTAAAAAAATATTAAGATTTCATTTAAAATACTTACCGCTTCGATTATAGCGTCCAAATAGACTGAATTAGCGACGATATCCTTGAGATCCTGTGGTGAACAATATTTGTCTAACGTCAGGGTTCGTTTAGGATACCAGTTCCGAGTCATAAAACTGAAAATCCCTAACTGCGTCCTCCTCGGCTCCAAAATATCAACAAATTCCACTTGTTCACTCATTTTCACAGCTTACTTTATTAGCAACGAAATTTTCACTAACTTCAACACATTTCTGTATTTCGTTTAGAGGTTATGTACTGAAAAACAGTAGCAAAGGCCATGTATCATACAGCTTCAATTAAATGTAATCTGTTAATTTATTTTGCACGTAAATAGTTTTAATGAAATTAATAATTTCTCAAACGCCGGACGACCTCTCCCTCCCATTCGCAATGACATAATTACTGACAGTGAACGTAACATGACAGATAAAAGTTGACAGCACGCACTAGTTTTTTTTTAGATACCACAAAGAGAGGCTATAGTCTTTTGACCATTTTGCCTAGTCTCACGTACTTATTTCTTGTGTTTTGCATTGCGCAGTGAATGCGGATGTAACTCATTCTAATGGTTTTTGGAGTATCTGGTAACAAATATATCGATTCCACCTTCTCTTCAAGTTTCGAGTGAGGTAGTCATTACTACAATAAAATTCTCAGCTCCGAGATCGTGCCTGTTTCAATTATTTCACATATTTGCCAGGTGCGTGGAAACTTGAGACACAAAAAACTACACTAATTTACATCACAATATCCACTAGGAATCAAATTACGAATAAATAAAACAGCGGCTAAACTTCACTCGAAAAAATCCCGCCAAAAACTAAGAACGCACTAGCTCGACTCAGCTCGAGTCGCGCGACGCGCGTATTTCTGACACTAACGTTTAGTTGACGGCTACGTTTTATTTCAATCGTTTTCAGTTTCTTGGATTTTCATAAAGAGTAGACTAGGATATTCGTCACAAAATTAGTTAGATTTTACGCTTGCAGTCCGAACGATCATCGAGCATCGAATGACGTCAGCAAACTGCTAATCGATTCTTTACCAAAGACCACGCGATTGTACGCGTTCTGAGCTTGTTTCGCGCGCGCAATCGTGTATTATGAGATTGTCTTTACACTCTCATCAATCGCGCGCGCAATCGTGTATATGAGGACGCTGAGCGACAGCGGCATCGAAGAGTTGCTGCTAGACGTGCTTCTACACTAATGCTCTCTCCCATTACAGTGTCTTGCTTGGTATATTTTGATTGTATTCAAATATTTATTGAATAATACGTCTTCCGGATAGTTGTCTTGTAATTCTTCTTTTTGAGTAGCAAAACACCAGCGAAAGTGATAGCTTGCGCCAAGATATATCTTCTATCTATTTTTTACCACAACACTAATAATAAAACTCCGTTCCTTCAATAAAACTATGCGAAATACATGCACTCCAACACGCGCCAGTTTTGCGAGATATACCATTCCCAGCCCGATCACCATGTTTGGTAAGCCGATCCCTTGGGAGAAGCAAGCCAAATATCTAGGTGTGATCCTCGACCGTCATCTTACGTTCGCTGAGCACATAAAGAAGGTACGTTCTCGTGCCTCTTTCGCTCTCGGTAGGCTCCACTCCATGCTGAATGCACGCAGCAAGCTGTCCCTAAGATGCAAACTGCGCATCTTCACGACGTGCATACGCCCCATAATGACGTATGCGTGCGCCACTTTCGCGCACGCAAAGTCGCACCATATCCATAGGATGCAAGTAGTTCAAAATCGATTTCTCCGAAAGGCCACGGGCGCCCCGTGGTTCATTAGGAACGAACGACTCCACGTCGACCTCAAAATCCCGACAGTGAAGCAGTTCATGAAACGACTATCGCAGCGTTTCATCGAAACTGCTTCAAAACACCAAAATCCCCTTATCGCATCGGCTACCCGATACACTCCCTCACAGATCAGTAGGACTCGCCGCCCGAGGCATACCCTCGTCGAACCCGACGACCCCATCACCCAGATTCAAGAGAGCCGTAGGGAAACCAGCACTCTTCGAAAACACACACGACACAGACCGCGTTCCGTTTTCCGGCCCCGCCGCCGGGGCCCGTCGCGACGTCCCAGTAATAACCCTCCCCGACCTTTGATTACCGAGCCAGCCCGCGTCGCTGAGCCAGTAGTTTTAAACTCCTCAAATAATGTTACGACCCAGCCTGTCCCTTGCTGTTCCTCCCAAATGACGCCGCTAGCCGAGGTCCTTATCCCACAGGGGATGCCCTAGCGAGCGGTCATTTAGTTTTAGTTTAGTTTGTAAGCCCTGGCTGGGGGCCTTAGAGTCATTTAAGGCCACCACAGGATAGTCCGGTTAAGCAGTAACCAGCCTTAGTGTGCTGAACTGCGAGTGGTCATCGTCAAAAAAAAAAAAAAAGAGATATACCATGCCATTGGTGGGGTGGCGGTAGTCACGGTGTTAATCATTTCAAGATTTCCCTATTAAAAACTCCCCACCAATGGCATGGTATATCTCGTAAACTACTGGAGTACTAATTTTAAATTTTGGGTACTAATTTTATCTTGCAGGCTACTAATTTTCTATGTAGGTTTGAGGAAAGCGACAAGCTCCTTAAAACTTGGAATCAACATTGAAAGTCGTGGTCCTGCTGAACGAGCGCGCGAAAGTAATCATCGTTGATTTCTCGGTTAATGCTAATGTTTCAGTTCAGATTTTTTTACGAAAAGAATCACATATAAGGGTACAAATTTTTTGTATACTTTGAATACCTGTAGCATTTAACGGAGCGTGACTACCTTCAAAGTCGATTTTCTCGAAAACTACTAAGGTACCAATTCTGTTGTTCGAGTTCTAATTATTTACCAAATATGAAAGCATGAAAGTGATTGGCGTTGGTGGTCCTGCGGTAGTCACGGACATAAATAATCCGAAACCGTGGCATTACAGCATTGTCCAGTGTCTTTAGTTTAGTCGCATTTTATTGCATTGTTTCTATTTTCGTCAGGATTCGAAACCAACCTGTAGTAGTAATAGCATTTCACCAAATGATAGTATAGCACAAGCACGTAAGGGTACATACGGTCCTTTTACACAAGCTGTGATTTTTGTAAAGATGTCATGCCCCCACTTCATGGCAGTAGTAGACTTCTACTAAATCCTGATAACAATAGTTTTTCAATTCAAGGGTAGGGCCCTCAATTCTCCCACCAGATGAAGGGTATCAAAAAGGATTTCACCTAATTATGGAAATTCAGGATTAAAAATAAAACCATTTGTATACTACGGTTTTTATTCCGTGTAGAAATTTTATTCAAAGTCTTATGGAAATTCAGGATTAAAAATAAAACCATTTGTATACTACGGTTTTTATTCCGTGTAGAAATTTTATTCAAAGTCTTATGGAAATTCAGGATTAAAAATAAAACCATTTGTATACTACGGTTTTTATTCCGTGTAGAAATTTATTCAAAGTCTTATACATTTAGCACCAAGATATTTCAATAATTGAATCTCCAAAATATATTTTTTTAATGATTGTACTTAAATATTATACTTAATCGATTTATTTCAAAACACAATATTCCAAACGTAATATGGCACATAAAAGAATAGAATTTGTAAAAAAAACGTATCAAAAAGTAATTTTGTAAACTTAAAACAATGCCAATGAGAAAACGTACGTATTAAACCTTACACAGGAGAATTTCTGGAAAAATCTTGGCTTTAATATAGGACTACCAATAATGTATATCCCTGTAGTCATCAAACCTACTACTCATGTCGATTGTCAACTGGCTGTACCCATGTTACGACACACAGAGCTTTCTTAAATCTAGTGCATAAATTGGTTCACACTTATTAATCAGCAAATAATTATCACGTTGTCAGCTAATAAAATTGATTATGAGAATATTGTCATCTCATTTTGTCATCTACAAAAGACACTTATGAACTAATACAAAAATAAAAGAATACATTTGCCCGTTTTCACTATCACCAGACGACTCGTCAGTGAGCGCCTAAATATTATTGGATTGCTGGATTTTTAACTGTCAGCGTTGAAAATACAATAAAGGGCTTTAATTTAAACATTAATTAAGGCCTGTTTGGGCTACGCGGTTTCGAATACTTTTTGTCGCCTAATGTTAGTAAAAAAGGGGCACCATTATTTGTAATCATTACGACATCATGTCTAATACTTAGATTGAATCTTTGGTGAAGACTCGTTTATCTTAAAGCTACATCTACAGTATAAGGGCTTTGCCAAAACATTTGTGGCGTTACCTCCTACAACATTAACTTACGATCTAAATTGTTTGAAGTGATATTAAAATAATTATCAATAGTTTAGAGCATCTAAACCGGAGTCGGCAAAAGACCCGTGTCCTCCAAAGATACGTTAGTTATAAAAAAAAAAACATGTTCATTACAATATAGGAATGTACTTATTCATAAAATTATAATCAGCAGTAAAGAAATTCCAGTTATAATCTAAGAAATATTAATTACGAGAAATCTCTCCAAAAATACTTTTTTTTTTTGTTGTTTTACAATAGTATTTTTTATTGTGTAAATGAGATGATAAAAGGCCAGTATGGCTTCTCAAGCATACTGGTCTTTTGGCAAATTATAGGGTTGAAAATATTAAATTTAAATTTCAAGGGAGTTTCTCCAAAGTAGATACTAATTTTATTGTTGATTTCAAATCTTAATTGACTACGGTCAATATGACTATATATACGGTCGGAGATAGTTACCTTATTATAAAACTCCTGTTTATTTGCTCTATTGTCCAAGAGTAAAACAACACGTTCTACAAAAATATCACATTTATCAGACACCACATTTGGAGATACATTACATTGACTGGCATGACCACTGCTACAGTCGCAATTTATAACTTATAACAATGACATAAGAGTCACATGGGCCCGTGTATAAAGGGCTCTAAACTTACTATCTTGACAATCGCCATTACGGCGCCGAAGATTCGTTATTAGATCTAAGCTCCACAGATGTGGAGGCTGAAAGAAATCTAAGAAAATTTTACTTGAAATTTTAAGAGATTTAAACTTAAAGCTTTCAGTTTCGAAATTTAGCTGAATTTAATAAGGCTCCAGTGTCAGACACCGCATTTATTAAACTTTTTTGTCTTTGACACAGATATAAAATGATACTAAAATGGCATCACTTCAAAAGAGTACTAGCCTACATTGGCTCAACTTGACATACAAAATATTTGTGCGTAAAACGCCCAACACTAAAATTAACACTATCACAAAAATATACGAACAACTTCTATGTTCGTGTAAAATCGACACAGAGGTAGCAGCGGTCATGCTATAGGGATATGATTATATGATTTGGATACCTAAAACAATGAAGTGGAATGTCACCACAGTCTCAATTAAATCGAAACTTATAATCTACGAGTATAAAAAAACCTTATTAGCACATAAGAAACTGCTAAACGGCGTTCCCCTTTGGATCACTACTTTTAAATCTTGGGATTGCCATAATCACCATGCTTAATAGGCGCGTCACTCATTGCAGTTGGCATGATATTCATGCAAGTCAATGCTGAATGATCTTGCAGTAGTAATAAAGTAGAATCACAATTATGCGGACTAAACGAATGTGGTCATATGGCAATTTGGGTTGGAAACCCGGATGAAACTTAACATGTGTGATTGTTTAATTTTTTTTAAAACACTGTATTTCACGCTTTGGACGGTTTACGCCCGTCGTCCGTCGATTGGGGGTATAGTTAAAAATGTATGAAAAGAAGGTAAGACCTTCTTTTCATACATTTTTATATATCATATTCACACAAACTGTGTCAATATGCAAACAAAACCGATTATAGACAACTGGTGTCCGAATAATCGAGCTTCTACTTCATTTGAGGCTCCCATAGGAGCTTTATGTGGATGCTACTGCTCATCTCCAACTTCCCGACTCCTTTAGTCACCGTTCTCGAAAGCCACAGGCTCTGCGGCCGCAGCCATGACTGCTGCAACTGACTTCTTCTTGTCACGCGTCTTCTTGACGGTAAACGTGATACCTTGCATCATGGGCGTCAGAGTGTTGACTATTTCCGTCTCGTAAGAGTCGCCTACACTCGTGGAGTTGAAGCCGAGGTATGTGCCTAGTTCCCGACATCTCTGCATATACATCCGCCATTTTATGTCTTTTTCCAGGCAGAGTGGGTTTCCTACAATGATGCATTTGGCTTTGGCGCGGGTTACGGCAACGTTGAAGCGCTGGAAGTAATGAATTTCATTAGCTTTATTAAAAACTCATAATAAGGGAGAGCTGGTTGCAATTAGATAACTTCACCTCTTCTAATATACCATCAATTTATATAAAATTCTTCCGTTACTGACAGATAACGCACAGCCGAAACTACTGGTCTTAAAAAGCTGAAATTTGGCATGTAGGTTCCCTACACCACTTCGTAGGGGAGCACTAAGAGAGGATTTCCCGAAATTCCTATGGGAACGGGAAAAAACGGATATGCGCGTACGAAACGCGGGCAAAAGATAGACTATTATAAAGTAGTAAACGACAGTTCTGCAACTTATAACAAACAGAAATGTCAGGATTTCATGAACTTTATTCTCAATGACAGAAAGTACAAATTTGTCAGAAGATTGACAGACATTTATCTTGTGCGATTTTCTTGCAGCGCAATTTTCACTTCATATCGCTAACGATACAGTTCATGATTCATAGTCATCAACAACTTCAAATACCAAAATAAAAATAAAACAATTTAAATAAATTAATTAGGTATTATGATTTCTACCTTATCATCAACAAGGAACCCAAGCTGGAATTTGGCGTCATGTTCAAGCAGGTTGCAGTTGGCGCGCACGGTGGATATGATGATGACTCGCTTCTCCTTGCCCTGGTAGGCCTCCACCGTGCCAACCTCGATCTTGTCGTAGCCTACTTCTCTTAGAGATTTCTTTATTTGGTACACCTGGAACAGAAAGAATTGAAATGCTACTTGTTCGCGCGGATTTTGTTTTCAAGCAAATAGTTTTTGGAAAATCAATTTTTATACCTCAAATCTATACCTCTGTAGTAGTATTATAATCTATATAATATTATAAATGCGAAAGTTTGGATGGGTGGATGTTTGCTACTCAATCAAGTCAGAACGGCTGAACGGGTCTTGATGAAATTTGGCACAGAGGTATAATAACACATAGGATACTTTTTATCCAGGGAGTATGATTCCTTGGAATAATTTTCGACATTCAAGTGGGCGGAGCTGCGGGCGGCAGCTAGCCTATATAATTATATAAAAATGATCCCCTATGTGTTACCTAAATCCGCTCAATTTACTCTACGATAAAGGCAATATTAGTTACTGAGCGCAGGGTTCTAGTAAGGTACACGCATGAGCACTACTTTTGAACACTAGTTCCCAGTAGGAAATTTCCAGTCGCCACCCTGAGTCCTGGGTTTGTGGTTAGAC
Organism: Mamestra configurata; assembly: GCA_002192655.3. Classification (NCBI taxonomy): domain Eukaryota; kingdom Metazoa; phylum Arthropoda; class Insecta; order Lepidoptera; family Noctuidae; genus Mamestra; species Mamestra configurata. The sequence continues at coordinate 26,089 of NDFZ01004550.1, forward strand.
CCTTATAACTTAAGCTTGATGTTAATTAGCTTAATTTTTTTTTGCTCTGGGCGGAGCGGTAGGAAGTGTCAGACTCTTACTAAAACTAAACCATGTTCCTTCAAATAATTCTTCGAACAATTCTGCAGCCCTGGCAGGGCTGGGTTTCGCTGATCCTACGGGAGCTTCAGGCGTGATGGTATGTCTGCTTACCTGTCGTATGTATGGTGTGACGATTCCGATGTCATGCATGGGCACGTTATGCACCATCACCAGACGCTTCACGTACAGCTGCACTATCTCGCACTCCATCATGTTGAAGAAGCTACGAGGAAAGGTAAAGAAGTTACAAGAAACCTCAAGAAGTCGAGTAAATCGAATCAAAGCTCCAAGAGTAACTATGGAGTTTCTTGTCCGTTCTTCTCCATAAGAATCTACTTTTTGCGAATGGACAACTAAAGTCACTTATATTTTAATTTTAAACTGTAAATTTGACATTCAAAAGTGCCTGGTCTAGTTGAAATAAATGAATTAACTTTGACATCAGAAATGTCTGTCATCTGTTTATCATATTTATGTACACATAATATAACTCGAAAAGGGGAAACAGATGTTAAGTAACTAATAAAACCCACCAAGAAGAAGGGTTCTGTACCATAAACCGAAAATAAAAAACATGTTCCGGGCATGTTTTAATTTAAGGAGGACTGCTAAAAATGTAGCCCAGCATATATGAGCAAGAACCATCAGCCCATTATAAGGTTTTTCATATTCCACAACTTTTAGCATGGCGGCAAGTATCGAATCGCCCTGTTAAAAAGTTTTGCCCAAATAAGATTATAGAATAAGATAATTTTATACCTTGGTGACTTGCCCATCTTCTGTTCCTTGGAGAGCACCCCATGGAACACCACAGCGCGGCTGTGTTGGTTCTCACCCAGAACGTCGATCTTGCTGATTTTATCCTCTTTGGCCAATGCCTGCAGGCACATGTTAGAATTAAAAAAAAAGAAAACAATATTAACTTAGCAACACTTTAATCATGTATACATTAGAGGTTACTGCTAAAACTTAGTAAGAGCATACTAGCATCAAAAAAAAATGAGGAACAGAGAGTGCACTTGTGTTTGCGCACCCACTTGTGCACTACAATATCTCCTGTGTACTCGTCTAATCTCCGTTGAGATTGGCCGCCGTGATCAAAATTCGGTCGGTGTTGATTAAATACGAATTTGGTAAAACAGACTTCAAAAAAGGAGGACGTTCTCAATTTAGTTGGTTTATTTTTGTTTGTGTACACCAATTACTCCGAGATTTCTGATCCGATTTTTGTGATACTTTTTTTAAAATAATCAGTGATCGGATAATCGGGCGCTTATATACCTAAACATCTTCCCGTGAAAGAATAATATGGACATTCCTTTCTGAATAAATAAGTAATCCCGGGTTCCCTGGGATTGAACAATTTTGTAAAAACAACTATAACAAACATAATGAAATTATAGCAGTGGTTATTTTGATTTAATATCTTTATTTTATTCAAAATAAATATACTAATATACCTATAAAAAATTATAATGTGCACAATGTGGTCAATGTGTTGTATTTATTACATGACTGCCCAAGAAAAGGAGTGTAATATTTTTTATGTTTGTATGTAATTTCTAAATGCCTGAACCGACTTAAAAGCATGTCCGTATTATGCTTTCGTGGGAATAAAAGTGAAGTTTAGGTATATTAGCTCCCGACTATCCGATCACTGATTATAACGGAGTGTTTGTAAGCGCTTTCACATTTAGGCGACTTTAGCGGCTAAAGTTTCTAGTAGTTTCTTTAGCATTCAAAGCCAAAGCGTTTATTTCAATTAGGCCATTAAACGGCACTTTTGAACGTCATCATTTACAGTTAAAATAATAGTATAAAATTAATAAAGTGACTCTGCGGTCCATTCGGAAAGGTAGATTCTTATGGAGAAGAATGGACATGAAACTTCATAGTACTCTTTTCAAATAATGGTGTTACAATATTTGGTATACAAAAATGAATTAAATATTATGTGAGGACAATGCACCCAGAGTATGCTACTTATAGGAGCAAAGTATTACCATTTGTTTCTTATAATGTGAAGGCATGTGCTTCTGTCGCGCTACTAACGTCCTAATGTGAAAGCGGCCTGACACTCCGTTACACAAGTAATCCGATTGACACAGTTATAATATTAATCCTACGAAAGGTTGGAACTGTTGGGAAGAATTAATTTTATTTAATAAGTTGGTATTAATGCTTTAATGTCAACTTACCCTGAGTTGTCCCTTATAGAAGAGTTTATCAGGTATTTCAAGGATATCCGGGTTAGAACGGAAGTTGTTCCGCAGCATCACGATGTAGTTGGGATCGTTGCGGATGTCGCTGTATAGAGGGCAGGTCTTCTTGAGACGCTCCATCAGGGATGTTCCTGTAACAACCCATGAATTACGTTTGTCTTCTCACAGACTGCTAGAATGAACCGAAACAGTACGGATTGTCAGCGTCGAGTGATGGTGGATTATATCAGGGTATTTAACCTTTTGACCGCCAGAGCATAAACGCATCGGCGTGCCCTGGACGCCAAACCACAAATTCGCCGTACTTTTTGTCACATATTTGTGACGTTTGGCGTACAGGGCACGCGCTTGCTTGTCATGTATACGTGACAATGGCGTTCAAAAGGTTAATAAAAGCAAAGTATTAAATAGGGCTTGCGTTAGTGTAAGGAGATTCATGAGGGAGAAAATTTATCAAAATAATTTACAAAAAAAATTAAAGAAAGTAACAAAGAGTTAAAAGTATAATATTATTGTTAATTCGTATAATGATAACAAAACATAATGACGGGCCCCAGCTGGTGAGGGTCCCCGGCCAGCACCAGCGCTCCGTTCACCTTGAGCATGCCGCACACGGGGATGAGGCAGGCTGGCTCGCTTGTTACTATGTGTCAGTACAAACATACCTAGTCCTATCTTGTGTGCGTTGTGCGATATAATGACGGGCCCCAGCTGGTGAGGGTCCCCGGCCAGCACCAGCGCTCCGTTCACCTTGAGCATGCCGCACACGGGGATGAGGCAGGCTGGCTCGCTTGTTACTATGTGTCAGTACAAACATACCTAGTCCTATCTTGTGTGCGTTGTGCGATATAATGACGGGCCCCAGCTGGTGAGGGTCCCCGGCCAGCACCAGCGCTCCGTTCACCTTGAGCATGCCGCACACGGGGATGAGGCAGGCTGGCTCGCTTGTTACTATGTGTCAGTACAAACATACCTAGTCCTATCTTGTGTGCGTTGTGCGATATAATGACGGGCCCCAGCTGGTGAGGGTCCCCGGCCAGCACCAGCGCTCCGTTCACCTTGAGCATGCCGCACACGGGGATGAGGCAGGCTGGCTCGCTTGTTACTATGTGTCAGTACAAACATACCTAGTCCTATCTTGTGTGCGTTGTGCGATATAATGACGGGCCCCAGCTGGTGAGGGTCCCCGGCCAGCACCAGCGCTCCGTTCACCTTGAGCATGCCGCACACGGGGATGAGGCAGGCTGGCTCGCTTGTTACTATGTGTCAGTACAAACATACCTAGTCCTATCTTGTGTGCGTTGTGCGATATAATGACGGGCCCCAGCTGGTGAGGGTCCCCGGCCAGCACCAGCGCTCCGTTCACCTTGAGCATGCCGCACACGGGGATGAGGCAGGCTGGCTCGCTTGTTACTATGTGTCAGTACAAACATACCTAGTCCTATCTTGTGTGCGTTGTGCGATATAATGACGGGCCCCAGCTGGTGAGGGTCCCCGGCCAGCACCAGCGCTCCGTTCACCTTGAGCATGCCGCACACGGGGATGAGGCAGGCTGGCTCGCTTGTTACTATGTGTCAGTACAAACATACCTAGTCCTATCTTGTGTGCGTTGTGCGATATAATGACGGGCCCCAGCTGGTGAGGGTCCCCGGCCAGCACCAGCGCTCCGTTCACCTTGAGCATGCCGCACACGGGGATGAGGCAGGCTGGCTCGCTTGTTACTATGTGTCAGTACAAACATACCTAGTCCTATCTTGTGTGCGTTGTGCGATATAATGACGGGCCCCAGCTGGTGAGGGTCCCCGGCCAGCACCAGCGCTCCGTTCACCTTGAGCATGCCGCACACGGGGATGAGGCAGGCTGGCTCGCTTGTTACTATGTGTCAGTACAAACATACCTAGTCCTATCTTGTGTGCGTTGTGCGATATAATGACGGGCCCCAGCTGGTGAGGGTCCCCGGCCAGCACCAGCGCTCCGTTCACCTTGAGCATGCCGCACACGGGGATGAGGCAGGCTGGCTCGCTTGTTACTATGTGTCAGTACAAACATACCTAGTCCTATCTTGTGTGCGTTGTGCGATATAATGACGGGCCCCAGCTGGTGAGGGTCCCCGGCCAGCACCAGCGCTCCGTTCACCTTGAGCATGCCGCACACGGGGATGAGGCAGGCTGGCTCGCTTGTTACTATGTGTCAGTACAAACATACCTAGTCCTATCTTGTGTGCGTTGTGCGATATAATGACGGGCCCCAGCTGGTGAGGGTCCCCGGCCAGCACCAGCGCTCCGTTCACCTTGAGCATGCCGCACACGGGGATGAGGCAGGCTGGCTCGCTTGTTACTATGTGTCAGTACAAACATACCTAGTCCTATCTTGTGTGCGTTGTGCGATATAATGACGGGCCCCAGCTGGTGAGGGTCCCCGGCCAGCACCAGCGCTCCGTTCACCTTGAGCATGCCGCACACGGGGATGAGGCAGGCTGGCTCGCTTGTTACTATGTGTCAGTACAAACATACCTAGTCCTATCTTGTGTGCGTTGTGCGATATAATGACGGGCCCCAGCTGGTGAGGGTCCCCGGCCAGCACCAGCGCTCCGTTCACCTTGAGCATGCCGCACACGGGGATGAGGCAGGCTGGCTCGCTAGCCTGCGCCGCCTCGTCGATGAAGAGGTGCGTTATATGGTGAGCGAAGCGGCGGCCGCGCATTTGTCTGAGGAATTAATAGGGTTTATACTATTTATTAACAAAAATATAGACTACATTAATTTATGCTGGGAAGATCAGGGTGTTCCGGACACCCTGAAGAAGTGTTAATTATTGACATAAAATTTATTCATAACTAAACTTCAATGATCTTACCTGCCGAACTTAGCGGCATGTGAAAGCGTGGTGATGACGATGCTGTGTGCCATGAAGTCCTCCACATTAACGTGTTCGAAGTTCTGGCGACTCGTGCCGTTTGAATACTTGGCCAAGCAGTCCGGGAGAGTTTCCCTGTGTAATACAAGAGAACATTAATATTGCAAATCAGGAGTCCGCAGTCTTTATAATTTAAACCTTATTTCAATGAACGTAAATGATGTAATTTCTCTAATTTGGAGAAACATAGACTTAGTTGCTACTTTTAACATTTTTGAGAGCGATTTATAGTGCGTGATTTTTGCGAATTGGCATACATGTAAAAGCGACGTAAGCACCGAAAAAATACGTAAAATGACCGAACTTGATTTATTTCTTTGTTTCTCCTGACCTAAGTATATTTTCTACAAACTTCTTAATTTTAAGCTCGTAGATGTTTCTCCGCATTGCATGGTTTGTACCTACTGCCTAAAAATACTAATACCAGCCTGTTACTGTCTCACTGCTGCGGAAAAAGAAGGTACGAGCACTCATTACCATACCTCCATGGGCGTGCAGTAGGCTACAGAAAGGGTAGGACAGCCCATTCATAATGCCCAAAAAAAAAACTCACCACACTATTCAGGGTTGAAATCACGATACTGACGATGTAAATTTTCGTCCACTTTGAAAGTGTACGATTTCTTTTTCGTTTTTGCTACTGCACGCGCTTGTACTTACCCAAGACGATTTGGTAATTTCAGTCTTTATTTTATCGGTCTATCTCCAGAAGCTGGGCAGAACAAGCGGATTTATAATTTTATTCATGTTTAGCATTGTTGGTTTAAATTGTAATCCTACACATATTCGCCACAATCTAACACTGAATGTACTAAAAAGTATTCATCATCTTCCTGCCCTTACCCCAGGTTACTGGGGGTCGGCGCAACACGTTTTTTTCTTACTAAAAAGTATTAAAGAACTAAAAAGTATCCTGTCACAATCAAACGCATTTCACGCTGGCAAAGACGTGGTCAGAAGCGAGTACATTTTCCTAATATATAAAATTCTTCCGTTACTGACTGACTGACAACGCACAGCCGAAAATACTGGTCGTAGAAATCTGAAATTTGGCATGTAGGTTTCTGGGGGAGTGTAGGGGAGCACTAAGAGAGGATTTTTCCAAAATTCCTACGAGAATGGAAATAACATGATATGTGTACTTATATGAAGTCGCGGGCAAAAGCTAGTAATATTAATCTAAGTGTTCTTACCACATCCTGAACTTGGAATTGGCACGCAGCAGCCAGTTGTGAGTGTGGAACATGTGTGAGTATTTGATGAGCAGGGTAGCCACGTGGTCGGCCGCCATGTTGGAATCCGTACACACCATGATGCGGTTATTTTGGTTTTTTAGGACCAGCTGGGAAATATTTATGTGTTAATATTTTGGTAAGGCATTGTGGTTGTGCATTTAGGTAATTCATAAAAAGTTAAATGAGAGTAGGTTACAGTAACAGTATTGTTTGATATTTTAAAGTTTTGCACAAAATGTTTTGTAGTGTATTCGAAAATTATTTCCCCATGGACATTATTTTCTTTTCGATAACATTCTATCAAAAGTTCTATAATAGAATCCGGATCCCCATAGTAAGAACGATGTTCATTATTAAAAAGTTCACAAGAAAAACACACTGTGCACAGGCGGAATAAAAAAAACCGGACAAGTGCGAGTCAGACTCACGCACCGAGGGTCCCGATCGAGTCTTGATTTTTCCGAGTATACATTACCTACGAATACATCAATGTTCGTCACGGTCAATTCTTCAACCGAAAATATAAGTTTGTAAGAGCAAAAAAATATTTTTTATATGATAAAACAACAAATTCCCAATTTTCGGACTTTTTCCTGTACTTGTACTGTAAGATCTATCTTCTTGACAAATTTGATGAAGATTGATTTTTTCACAAGGGACTGTAGACTTGAGTGTATGGTTTTAATTTCAACGGGATACCTGCACGCGTTCCCGAGATAATGAGTCTTGACAGACAGACAGACGGACAACTATAGGGGTTCCGTTTTTTTCCTTTTAAGGTACGGAACCCTAAAAATAAATGCCTTATGCATTTATACCAGCCGACCTTAGGTTCGTGCAAAGACAGAACATGGCAGGTGCAACTTGGAAAGTAAAAGAGAAAAAAAAAATACATTTAACCAAAATTAACAGTTTTTCAACTTTTTTTACCTGTAATACAGCTTCAACGATGGTGACAGTCTTGCCAGTACCAGGGGGTCCGTGCAACAGATAAGGAGCGGTGCCCGATGTTCCTGATACGATGCGCTCGACTGCGCAACGTTGCTCCAAGTTAGCCTCCACCAGGGGGTTGAAGTAACTGCCGGAGGACAAAACAGGATTGCAGTGAGGTAAATCAATAAATTCGCATGGAATTAAGTTTCCAAACACTGTTCGTGGAATAATTATTACCTATACATAAAGTTCTGTTTATAATACAACTTCAAAATATTCAAACTATCATAGTTGTTTTTTTTTTGGAGGCTTACAGATAAAAATAATATCAAAATAAAACAAAATTTCAATAGGGTAAGTAAACCCTAATGCCACAAACGGTGTTTCTTGCAGCGCTTATCTTTATTTAGGTCAAGATAAGATAAAAATTACCCCAAGGGTTGTCAGGGGGCCCCCAATCTCCACAGCTGTGCTATTACTAAAAATACTGTTTATGTGTAACAGTATGTTTAGTAACAAGTAATTTCTTTACTTTACCTACGCGCCATCTGTAAAAAAATCTACCATAGAATGAGAAGTACGAACAATTGAACTCACTTAACGATAGGGTTCACTGCGTTTATATTCGTGTTCTCCTCAGGGAAGATCCGGGACACGTGCCCTTTGCCCTTGACGTTGTGCACGGCGCAGTGCATGCGCTCCAAAGGGACGCGGGACATGAAGAAACGCACGTCGAATCGGGCCCCCGGGGAGTAGTAGTTTGTGAACCTGCGGGGGAAACGAACCTTTAAACATCTGTGCTTGTCATCTGCAGGGCAGGGCTTAGACATTTAAACTTTTTGAAAATTCATTGCGTTCTTTAGGTTGACGAGCAGACGTATTTTCCAAACATAGTTGCAATGGATTAGAATTTTTTTTTCGGATTGAAAGTTTGTTAAAGCATTGGAGAGCAGGACACCAGATTGAAAATACACTTTTTGTCAAATGTTAACAAGATGACCTGCTTTTTTTTTAATATGGAATGGCTAAAACCCTCAAAGTGTATTTGTTTTCTCGTCACCCACCAATATGCCTCGATTAATATTTTCAACAAAAATTTCTTGCCTAAGTAAATATATTGAACACAGCAATGTCGTAGCATGTTTTCTCTTGAACCAAAAGTAGACATTGCCAAGTTATTCTTTCCAAATTCTTCTAACTATCTTTTTGTTTATTTTACTCAAGCATTGTACTTACAATTGATTCAGACCACCGATAAGCGCTACATTTTCATTGATCTCCTTCACAACAGCTTCAAACATCACTTGGTTTTGATCAAACGGTTTAATGAACAGCAAGTCTCCTGCAATTAAAATAAACTATTAGTATTCTTATGATAAAATAGTTCTTATTAAAAATTGTGGCAGAGATGTATTTTTATAGGAAAGCTAGTCAATTTACCTTTGAATCTTGAAAAAATTCCTAACTCCGATTTTTTTTCTTGAATTGTGTATTTGATTAGCTCTTGTAATAAGTAATATAAAAAAAATACATTTTCCAAAACTGTGTAATTTAAAAAAAACGGGTTTATTTTAGTAAAAGCTTGGAAAAACAAGTTATCTCTAAACTGTTTTTACAATATGTAAGGAATAGATAAAACTTATTTCATCATCATCATCATCATCATCATCATCATCATCATAATCATCATATCAGCTGAATGACGTCCACTACTGGACATAGGCCGCCCCCAAAGGGTGTTTGCCATAATCGCCACGCTTGTCAGGCGGTTTGGCGATCGCAGTGTAGCTGTTGCAATGCACAGAGAATGCTGCTGCCCATCTCTGGTGAGTCCCTTAGTCGCTTCTTACTACACCCACGGAAAGTGATAGGATGGTGCTATTCTTTACAACTTACAACCCCGAAATCGCAAAAAAAAACAACTGTTCAGTACATTTTGGCACAGAAATGTATAGGGAAGTCGATTTTTTTTTCACGATTCAGTGTTGTTCCCATAATACGTGAGACTATCAAGAACAAAAGAATCGCAACAATTTATATAAATGATGAAGAAAAGACCAGTTTATTTTTAGCAAATTAAAAACAATCTTAATGGAAAAATGCTACTACACAATAGACGAAATTCATGACTGATAAAACATTATAGGTGCAGGTCCTACTTGTGCTGTATTGTATTTTATTGAAAACTGACTTAATATAATTTACTTTTAACAATAATGTGACATGACATATTATCAATAAGGATTCTTCTTTGGTGCTGTTTTTTGTTGTAATTTTGTCTTGACTGTTTTTATTATTATTTTTCGGACTATGATTGTGTTATGTTATTTAGATTCCATTTTGACATTTCGCAAAATTTTATACAATGTGCATGATTGTGATGACCTTTCTGTAATTCATTTTTATTTATAACTAGTGGCCCGCCCTGGCTTCGCCCGGATTTATATTTTTTTTTTTTCAAAATTTTCTTTCATTAGAAACTTTTCCTGACAATAACAAACACAACAAAAAAAGAATTGGAGAAATTGGTCCAGCCGTGCTCGAGTTTTGAGCTTAGCAACACATTTAGTGATTAATTTTTATTTATATAGATTCTGATGAATCACATACTCAGCAGCGAGCCATCGTTCGTTTGTTTGCGGTGTCCTAACAGGGTTTATGTGCCAAACCGACAATAATATAGTTTTAACATGCATGTGTGGTGTGCATGAGAGCAAATAAATAAAAAAAAGGGAAGGCCCTTGTCGTATAGTGAGCGGATGGTATGTTTAGAATAGACTAAGTTCTAAGTTACCAATCATCAAGGAAGGCCTCTTCTCCCCGAGGCCCGGCACTACGAGCGCGTAGCAGGTGCCGGAGATGTGGTGTTGCATTACGATGGGTACACCGGACATGTTGTAATTCTGTCAAAACAGGTTAAAACAGGTTAAAACTATAGATAAGTCATAGATACCAGCTGGATTTATTCTCACAGGGAGAGATTAGATGGGAATCAAACAAATTGAGATTTTCTTTAAAATACGACGTTATATCAAATTGCATGCTTAAAAAATTGCGAATATACAAGTATTTAGGAGATAGTATTCGGCCAAAGAATCAACAGTGCCATTCAACGTGGCAATGCTACCAGTGTTCTGGACACTTTTCCCGTTGACAGCGATGTTGACGAATTTTGAGATGCTTTGTATATTATGCATGTTGTATAATAATTTTGTATGTATCTGTAGGTATGGCAATATTTTAACTAACCTTTATATTAACACGGATGATGGTTTCTTCGTACCATAGAAGATTGTGAAAGAATTTTATGTAATTCTCCTTAGTGACACCCACGTTGAATATTTTACTAAAAAAAATTATAATACAAACTTACAATAAGTTAGTCTTATTATAATTATAGGACTTGAATATGACTGGCGAAATGTGGCGTCTGCAACACTGCCACCTTCGGGGATTATGCAAAATATAAAATAAAAACATAATATACCGACCACCTTATTCATAACAAAAAAACCACATGCTTAGTTTAATTAATGATTAGCAGATTCTTAATTCGAATTTGAGTATCAGAAACCGAAACTTTGATTGGCAGAGAATGTCTAGGGACATAGGCATTGTCTTCCAATCACCTTATGGGTTCTTAATTCAAATTTCAAAGAGTTTAAATTTAAAATCTGCTAAGCAGTACTTAAACTAAGTAAGCTATGGTTATTTTTTTTATGAATAAGCCTGTTAACGTTGGTGTGCCTGTGCAGTAACATTCCCAAACATAAACTGTACAACCGCTAATGCCATTGGTCGACCTCTTTTCAACCTTAAAACTGCACCAGTTACGTACCTTAGGTCCGTTGCTAAATCTTTATCAGCCTCTGTGGCAGATTCAGACACTTTCAAGTTGTTGGCAAAGATTTGCTTGCAGCTTTTTGGTATGCAAAACATATCGTCGTTCTGACTGTGAAGTAAGACAGAAGAGTATCGATTTAAAATACAATATTTTCTTGTGATGCAATAACTATACTACAGGGATGACTTTAAATTAAATCGCAGTTTTTCAGGGCGTTAAAAGTACTTGTGAATATAAACAAACGCTAAGGGACCAATCGTGTTTTAGTGTTAAAAAAAAACAGCTTGGAGCTTAGTTCGTGTGTTTTAACGTACTCGATCGCGTTAACGTAAACGTTCGCTTACTTTAATTAGTTTTATATTTGTCAATTTTAATTGATTACTTAAATAATTAATATATTTCATTATTCATTTTTTTGTCAATCTAACTGACTAATACCCGGTTTCTGAGGCTTATCGGTCGTTTATGTGTCCGTTAACGCCATTTGTCATAACGCCATTGGTTGGTCAGTGGTTCAAGGACATATAAACGAACGATAAAATACCTCAGAAACCGGGCATTATTAGATCCATATTTACACATCCCAATTGTTAATTTCATGAGTACTTTAACCCGATGAAAGGTTACCAATAAGTAATAATAAGTCACCCTGCCCTATAAAGAAGCACACAATTTTCCTACTTACTCAACAGCATTGGACTTGATAATTTCTTTAGCCCACACTCCCTTTCTTGCGAAAGGGCTGATAATGTTGTCATGCACGGTTTGACTCCCCTCGACGAATACCACCTGAAATAAATACAGCAATTTAGTTTTGTATTAATTTTTGCCTTTAAATTTTTGTCAATATAAATTTACAAAGATAAAACGCATCAAATATCAGGAGTTGGGGCTTGTGACGTCACGTATAAGTAAAAAGTGTACTAAGACGTGACGTCGCGCGAAATTTCAACGCACTGTTTCATCTTAATATTTTGTTTACGTAACAAAAAAAAAGAATTTGTTTCCAATATTTTTTGGTAAACTAACATAGACTAAAAAAATACTACTAGAAAATACTATTAGAAAATACTTATTTATTTACAGTCTTATTTAAATAGGCTTATAACGTTCATTACTTAAAATACTCATAAGTAAGAATTAAGAACTTTATAAACGTATTATAAAGTTCTTAATTCATAAACGTCCAATAAACCTTTTGTTGCTTAGTTGACGTTATGAGACATTTGAGCGTTATTTTGTCTTTCGACAATTCCGTAGTAAATTACGATCTTTAAAAAAGGTTTGATTAGAATTCAAACCTTTTTAAAGTAAGTAAATTTAATTACGAGTTGAGAGAAATAAACGAATTGAAATGTGGAAAAAATTGGCTGGAAGAGGACAAATTTAGTCTATCCACGTATCTACACAATAATCGTTTTCTTATTCTTGTTTTTTACACACAAATAAAAATATAGCAGGACAGCTTATAAACAAAGGCGGCTTTAACTTGCAAAGCTTGCATGATCTTTCTGTGAACGAAGTCACGAACAAAAGAAAAAACTCTCTTTTTCACAAAAAGGGGTTTTTAATTTTTTTTTTTAATATGTATCAATACTTTTTGGCGATTTTTGAAAACCTCAAATGCCCCGAAACATCAATCAATAAATACCGGTCAAGTGCGAGTCGAACTCGTGCGCCGAGGGTTCCGTACCTAGCCATTACACCGCCATAATAAAATTGGTATCATTTTGATTGATGGCTAACTTTAACATCATCGTTGCTAGACTTACGTTTTTGGTTTACCTTAATTTTCAACTTTTTTTATTTTTCGGAATTTTCCCTTTCTAGGTCAACGGGATAGTTCTTGTGACCTAGAACCACGAAATTTGGCAAAAGCGAAAATTAATGTAAATGTTGGTACTTACAAGTTTTCGCGAAAATCTAAATTTGCCCAAATTTTAATTTTTATACACCTAATAGGGACTATAGACCTCAGTATCTGGTATAAATTTCAACTTGCTAGGTCCACCCGTTCCTGAGAAAATCGGTGGTGACACACGGACAGACAGATGGGACAGACGGACAAGAGAGTGATCTTATAAGGGTTTCTTTTTAACCTTTTGAGGTACGGAACCTTAAAAATCAGCTGTTACGTAAAGTCGGCCATATTACTACTCTATTAGAGGTTTATAGTATCCATCCTTCTATAACATATGAAGTTTTTGTTTGATATTGAACGTTTATGAATAATGCTTTACAAGATTTCCCTTATTCAACAAGCTTGTAAACCTCTTCTAAGTTTTTATGAATTAAACTGTCAGACTTTATGTACAGCAGAGGTACATATAGCAACAAGGCATTCTCTACCAGCCACCCTAAGGCGCTGGACACACAGAAAAGACGTAAGACGTAGACGAAGCGCGGAAAGGGCACCGCCGCCGTCGCGACTTTTTAAAACATATTATAGATAAGACGAGGCACGGACGTGACGCTGGGCGCCGCGAGATGACGGTTTTCAACCAACTTCATTCAGCCGTCCCATTTAATATTACAATTAATAAGCATTGCTTGTGTATTTTTTTGGAGTAACTTTGAATAAAATAATAAATGCTAAAGCACACACATTAATACATAATATTATTTTACCATGGGTGACGGAAAAAAGTTGCCCTAATAAGTCCGAAAATTAAATGCGGTGCAATAAAGATAATAAAAAAGCGCGACATTTAACAAAAAATGTTAAGACAAGTACTTATAAATAAGTACGTGTCTTAACATTTTTTGTTAAATGCAAAAGTGTGAAACTTGGCACGGACACCTCGGGCTATCGATATTCGAAATCCCCGCATTTTCCCCACATCTTGCCAATCAACTTGAGATTCCCCTCAGTTTGGGGAATTTCCCACAGGTTGGCAACGCTGCGCGCTAGTCCACGCGTCACCCCGTCCGCACCCCCGTGGCACCCCCGTTCTCGCCCGTTTCTCGTCCGCTCGCGCCCGTGCCCCGTCCTTTCTGTATGTTTTTACAATAGGGCGCAGACGAGTTAGAGCGCTTACACACTACGTTCGATCCGAACCCGATCAGTAGTCGTAGAACAATTTGTATGGTAGCTTACGCACTACACCCGATTTCCGTCATCTGATTTCTCTCCGTCATCCGAGAATCTCCATTTCGGATAAGATTCGGTATTCGGTAGTAATTGTAAATTTTCTTGTCGTACTGACGTAACACTGCGTGGTGATTGTATAAAGCTCCTTTTAAATATCGGTCCAGCAAGAGAGGGTGCACCATAGATTTCTATGGGGTGCATCCAGAAATTTTTACTTCTTTTGCGTCTCCGTACGTACAATAGCATTGCCAGAAGTTAACGCCGATTAACAGGGCTCATAATCAACGACGAGAACTATAGAGTAATATAATATAGTGACATGAACGCTTTGTAGCGGTTCCGCGTAAAATTACGTCTGAATCACGGATTTGGCTCGGAGGTAGTGCGTAAGCAATATCTGAGTTTTCTCGGACAGTATTTTGACGAATTCTGATCGGATTCGAATCGCTCTAAGCGTCGTGTCCGCGCCCTGTCTTTTCTAATGTTTTGCGTCGCGGCTCTTTTATACATTTTGTATGAAACGGACGCAGAAGAGACATTTTATGTCCGCGCCCCGTCTGCGTCTTACGTCTTTTCGTTGTCCAGCGCCTAGGTAGGTTAACAAGACTGCACTATGATACGCGTAAGTGTAGGTACAACAACAAAATAAAGATAAGATTCGTAAAGATATCTATTCTGTACAAATAAAATTCTTTTATATGCTAAAATAACAAGTAATAAATATTATTACATGTTTTTGAAATTAGATTGTCATTTCTTTTTGCGTTACGCTATGAGACTTTCATAAAGAAAAAAAAAATAAACAGTATATGAAATAATAGTTCTATTAAAGTCGTGAAGAATAATAAAATAGAACCAGCCTGTATAACCATGGCAATGATTTTTTCTCTCAAGAGATTCGATATTAAGTCATTATAACTATGTAAATATCATAAAACTCCCAGGACCACATACGTCGCATAATAGGAATTCGATCGACGACTAAACGGGTTATTTACTCTAATATTAAACGTGCCGCCGCGCAGCTATATACATACGTACGGACGGAATACTAATCCAGACAGAATCATTATATCCAGATACATTAGAAATATCTTCACATCCTGCCATAGCAAGAAATACTCAATTACTACCTATTGTTTAAAATGGCTTATGTTTAACTGATCACCTGGTTTAGTAAAATATCACAGGCAAAATAGTAAATGATCACCAGAATATAAAACCGCATTTTAATTTAAAACTATAACCAAAGTTTGTACATCTTGCTATCCTATGATTATTGCAAATGACTCCAAACAAATCATAGTTGACCCAGTGATCTAACCTAACCTACACATTTTGTTTAAAGAAGAAATTTGCTCGCAAAAATTTGGTGATCATTTACTATATTTGGTCCCCAAATACAACTACAGTCGTGAATAAAACAGCTAGAACTATTATTTTTTTAGGCTTAATTTTTTTGGTGTTAAGTATATATTTTTGGTAAAAGAGCTTAGGGTATCGAAGTATTTTCTGGTGGTCATAATATTTATTCCCGTTTAAAATTGACAATTATTCTAATCATACTAGAATGATAATATTAAATATTTTTTGATATTAATAAGGTATTTGATCGGCGAAATATGTTACCAGACTAATATCTACGATTCGTGAAAAAATAAACGTCCTTCATACTGATTGACATGAAGTCTATCTTAAAATGCTTGTATCTTCGTAATATTTGATAAACATTTTATTATTTACTGCGCCTTATCGTTTCTCTGGGTTTTGAGAAATGTTACAAAAAAAAATCTACTCAAACAAATCTCTACAGTTAATCAAACACGGCTGAACGGATTCGGATGAAACCTGGGGGGCTACTCTCTGAACCCGAAGTCCGTTGTTTCGGTCTTAGTTACGGACGTATTCTACCCGTAGGTATCACCTACGAACTTACGATTAGTTCCGGACCCGAGCTAAGAATTAATGACAACACGATTTGACAGTAACTGTCAAATCGTGTTGTTATTAATTCTTAGTGTTAGTTAGGTGATACGGACTAGAATACGCTCGCAACTAAACCCGAATCTACGGACTTCGGGCTTAGAGAGTAGCCCCCCTGGTACACTAATAGAATATTTCATGTGCATGCACCATTATATCCCGTTAGTACGTTCCTGTGTCACTATTTTCGACATTCACATTCGAAAGCTAGTTAGTATATTATTAATATGTATTACTAGGTTTTGCCCGCGACTTCGTACACGCATATCCCGTTGTTTCCCGTTCACGTAGGAATTTCAGGAAATCCTGCTCCCCTGCACTCCCAAAGAAACCTACAGGCCAAATTTCAGTTTTCTGCGATCAGTAGTTTCGGCTGTGCGTTGTCTGTCAGTCACTCAGTAACGGAAGAGTTTTATAAAATTGATGATAAGTAAAGTGAATGATTCATTGTGTTTTGTCATATCATTATGCACTCGCAGTTAAAGAGGGAAGCCCCAGTTCAAGAGCTGTAAGTTTAGACAGGACACGAGAACCTGTATTGTGAGTAAAACCTACTACATAACCGGTTGCCAATTCACTGGTAGATACAGCCAGCGATATAAGTCGATTATATCAGAATTTTTCCTCCGTGCCTCGGAAAGCACGTTAAGCCGTTGGTTCCGGCTGCCATTTGTAGATTTTTGGCAGTCATTACGGATTGTCAGAAGCCAGTAAATCTGACTCCAGTCTAGCCAAGAACTACCGTGTTACCCAGTTAATGGGTTGTGGAGGTTTGGTAGGCAGCCGCTCCACGTAAAATACTGGTATTCAGCTGAATCCGGTTTAACTGGAAGCTGACCCCAATATAGTTGGGAAAAGGCTAGGTAGATGATATCAGAATTTTTACTAAAGATTTTTTGAGTTTAAAATAAGCAAATGTCTATAATTAATAATGATTATAATCTCTATACGTCGTTTAGCGTTTACTCATCAAGGCACTTTACTCTTAAGTCCTTTTCCTTGGAAATTAAATAACCAATTTTTATGAAACTTGATAATATGCATACGCAAGAAAGATACCCAGGGTTAAAAAGTTAGGAATTTCTTCGAAAAATAGTTTAAAGACTTTATCTTTAAACTATTTTTCGAAGAAGTCCCTATCGCCATTTTATGTCAGTCCACAATTTCTCGGAATGACTTCGCGAGATTATAGACTATCAAATTTTGATGCGTAAAATAGTATTCCAAAATATGTTCAGTTGACAATTTATCGAGAGTTTACAATCTCTCAAGTTATTTTATAATCTTACGGAGTTTGCTATTTTCCGGTGACAGATACAAATATACCAGAATTGCTTGTTTAAAGGTATTAGATATATATTTTTTGCAGTTTTTAGCCATTTAAAATCTTCATAATTACTTGTTTAGGATATTCAGTAAACATGATTCATGGTAGACACGATAAAATGTACGCAGTTAAAAGTTTAGATGACCGTTTTGTGAACTTCGAATTCAACCAAACCAAACTCTAAATAATTCAAACTACATGCGTCATTTACGTAGAGCTCGATTCAGTTCATGCACGTCGTCCTTCAAGATATCGACCGATAGGTCTTGGTTATTTTTGTAAGTACTAACTACAGCATGGTCTGAAATCAATACTAATAAATTATTAAGCTCCCCAGTGCATTCGGCATTGAAAACTTCGTAGTTATTACTGGCACTCCCCATGTCTTTCCGTTATTTAGGTTTCCGTACCCGAAGGGTAACCAATGGAACCCTATTACTAAGCCTCAGCTGTCCGTCCGTCTGTCTGTCAGCGGGCTGTATCTCAAGAACCGCAATAGGTAGACAGTTGAATTTTTTCTCAGAGTTCGTATTTTTATTGCCGCTAGAAAAAGTGACAACAAATAATACAAATTAAATTAATTAAAAATTAAAGGGAGCTTCTCATACAAGAAACGTTTTTTTCGGTTTATCGTACGGAACTCTTCGTGTGAGAGTCCGACTTGCACTTGGCCGGTTTTGTTCGATTTGAACCACTAGTCGTTTGTATTGTCCCGTTCGACCCACCATATTGTAAGGCCGGGATGGCGTACCTTTTTTTGTTGATCGCACCATTTTCACAAAAAAAAGCCATGAAGAGCCGCCAAAAAATCTTGACTTGTGGTTCAATCAACAAAAAATAACACTACATGATGCTATATATATAATTATGATAGCGAGTTGGTGTAAGAATGAACGAAATTGAATATATGTACTTAAATTATGTACATAAATGCAAACTTCGTATTATTTTACATTTAATAACTTGTCTTAAAAATACGATTTATACTATTAAAAATTGTCTTTGAACTGTCAAGTTATTGAATACAATTAAAAGTCGAACTATATACGCTTTGTGTTTCTTCAAATAAAAGTAAAAGTTCAGTATGATTTCTGTTGTTACTAATCATCAAGATGCTAAGTAATCTTATAAAGGCGTGCCCAAATTACTTTACTGCGTGCCACCACTGGCACGCGTGCCATATGTTCGCTATCCCTGTTCTACGGGTTTGTCCACAACCACGACGACGACGAGCGACGTCTTCTGTCTTTGTTAGAGCTACACATTCCAGTCGGGAACTGTGGACTTGTACTATGTTACTCAAAAGATAAGATGAATGAATCATCTCTAAAGTTTTAAGGAAGTGGTGGTAATAAGCGGTAATAATAAGTGGTAATAAGCGTCAGGTTAAGAATTTGTAAACAATCGGTCGAGGTTACATTAACATTGATAACATCGTGTGACGGGCCAATTACAAGAAGCTAAGAAACCGGATTATGGTGCTAAAATACTTCTGATAATACCTAATACGGACAGTTTTCAAAGACGCGCTAAATTAACTACAGAGAAATAAACTACAGTAAACCTACCAATCCGCCTTAAAACTAACGTTGCTTCGTCAACAATCAAACCTCAGGGTTTAAACGCCCACCCAAAGTTCATGCATAATACAAGGATTGTTAGTTATGTTGGAGTACCTGTAGCAAAAACAAATCTATCCTACTTTGTCACGATCGTTCTCTTTCTAACCCATACATTTTTTTTTTAAAGATCTGATCCCCTTGTCGCCCCTTGACTACGCTACAAACTAGGGATTACCCCTAGTTTGTAGCGTATTATTTTAGCCTTGCGTGGGATCACGTCTTCAAACACACCTTCCAATATATGTATAAAGAAAAGGATAATAAAATCTTATCAATCATTGAACTCCTTAATATGGTCTTTTCTTTAGTGACCACTTAAAAAACATCTGGAATTCCAATTTCAAACATGACAATTTTTTTTAACATATTTCGGTGTTGATTTTTACCTGCGGAACCGTAAAAAAATCCTAGAGACGGTTTGGTCGCTTTTTTTATTTCCAGCAGGTATATGTAAATATTTGGTCCTTTGATCCTCAGCCAACTGATATAGGTTTGTGAGTTTTTAGTTTGCTTTATTTTTTCTATTTTAGTGTATCCGGTTTATTTATAGCAGTTGAAAATATATATGAAGATTATATGCGAAAGTTACATTTTACACCTACTACTTGGATTCAATGGAAACTGTACGACCGAAATAATATAGAAAATATTTATTTTTGCATAGCCTTAACTATAACAATTTTCTGTTCCTATTCAGCTTGAAAAATGGAATGGCAAATGAACGTGGGAATTGGCACAAGGAAAGAGAGGCCTGGTTTTCAGCAGTGGGCCAAATCGGGCTGAGTCCAATGAGCATCCGAAGGATAGAACTCGCACATTTGAAGTGAACACGATACTGATCTATTGTCTCTATTAGGCCTAAAATCCTCCTATTACTGCATTCTCGGTAGCATACCAAAGATAGAAAAACACATGGATGAACTATGGATGAATAACAATAAATTTCTGAGGGCCTAGCACGAATATTTTTGTAGTAAGAGTAATGTAACGTAAAATTTAACTATAATTGTAATAGTCGTTTCGCACATAATATTTATCGGAATCGGATAATATGTTCATACTTTTGTATGATATAAATTGTGTATATCGCATAAAATTTATCCAAAGTACTATGGGATTGTTTTTTTATATTTCACTTACGTTCACGGTACTGTTACGTTACTATACGTCAGAACATTCGTGCTAGGCCTTTTGTTTGCGACATGCCAGTTTCCGGGAACCGATACAATACTTGTAGGCATACTCATGGTATACTGTGAACTGGGCCGTCAAATCCTATGGCTATTGTTTCAGGAATGTTTTAAAAAGGCCACGTGTACACCGTCTCGGGAAATTAAGATTATCATGACAATAACATATTTAACCTTTCTTGGCACTCAGGTAAAAAGATCGAGAACTTGGCCGTTAGCTTGAATTTGGGTTTTCGAAAGATTATTCGAACTCTATGCATTAATACACTTTATACGGGCTTACGACTACGAGTAGTTTGAAATGGAATGAATAGCGGAAGCTGCACTAGATTGTCCTAAGATGGGAGTACTCGACCCTGTTCATTTACACTTGGTCGTTTGCGAGAATGCAAAAGCAATTGAATTCGAAGGAACAACCAAAGTGTTACTTTGTTTTTAATTTGTTATGGGATTAAGAACTCCTTTCTCAGGAAGTAATGTCTTTTAGTTTGGCATGGGATTTGAAACTCCTTTCTTAGGTAATTGGGCAGAAAACATGGACGATTTTGCTATACCAGAAGAGGAGAGACTAAAATGAAAATATATTGTGCCTGAAATTACACTGGGACCTAT
Organism: Mamestra configurata; assembly: GCA_002192655.3. Lineage (NCBI taxonomy): Eukaryota > Metazoa > Arthropoda > Insecta > Lepidoptera > Noctuidae > Mamestra > Mamestra configurata. The sequence goes on from NDFZ01004550.1 coordinate 47,145, forward strand.
GGAGTACCTACCGGAAGCGGAACACATTAACGCGGCCTCACGGCGGTAATTGTATTGCCCTAGACGAGCCTACACAAAGAGCATATCGATACCTCACATGCAAAAAGTCGTAACATGTTTTTTTTGGCAAAATAAGATTTTAGTACTATGGAATATTATATAAATACTACACATTCTTAAAGACCGATCCGAGTTTCTAACCCGCTAATAGTCTTATGTTTTGCGGCTCATCAAAAAAAAGATGAAGTCAAAAATCATCTTCCTGAAAAATCACAAATTTAAACATACGGCCACATCGATAAATAAATTATGCTTCCCTTGTCTAATAATTCAGGTCACTGTAGACCTTGTAAATACTGTGTCTGCAATCAATACTCATTATTTATTCCTTGGTGCATGTGGCATTGGCCAGTAAACTGTTTACCTCTTTTATGTTCAAAATGACTTGGCAGCTTTTCCAATAAATAGTGAGTTTTAAGAAGGGTAAAATTGAATACCTACTCTTTTAGTATAAATACAATACGTTTAGATAATGACCTCATCACAAAAGCACGATATACATGATACCATTTCATTACTAAGGGACAAAGTCTGCATTGCAAATTATTGTCGAGTGCGGATTATTTTGAATGCAAATATATTTTGAGCTTTAAATGTGTTGTTGATAAAATCTAAACTTCTTTGACGCAGTCTACACAGTAACATGGTAACAAAAACTTTTGTATATTCGATAGTACTCGTTAAAAATGACCCAGACAAAGGGTCAGCTTTTAGAACTCAATTTTTAAAAGGGGGTTTTAGCAATCCCTTGTGTAGAATTTGCATTGAAACGCATTCATGAGATTAAAAGAGCACGCGCAGTTTTTTATTATTACCTAAACCAGTTCATGAACAGTATTAAAATAAATACTGAAAAAATTATGGGAATACAATGTGGGTATTATTTGAGTTTTGAATAGGTCAATTCACAAAAGAATCATTGGTCAGGAACACAGACAGCTGTCTTGTTGTTGGCCGAAAATATTTTTTAATAGGTATGTTGTAATGAGGATATCTGATCGAGGATTAATCAAGCTACTCTGAAACTATAGCTACTGATTATTCTGTTTGGTTGTCAGTTGAACATAGCAAGAACACATCCATGTTATTCAGCAGGTTATGTTTTGACCTCATAAAGATTTAGGTATTTATTTTTATATTAAGCTCAAGAATAATATTTTTATATTAAGCTCAAGAATAATATTTTTATATTAAGCTCAAAAATAAACATGTTAGACAGGGATTTATCTTTTAAACTATCTACGAAACTTTAAACGAAGTATTTTTTTATTTGAAATCAATTCTGACTGCATTATTTAGGACATGAATATTTCTAACGATCTTATCCCGAATAAGTGATCAAGATTCATAGTTTATGCTAATGATACCTATTTATATTTTATTAGCCTATTGTGGTTCGTTTTTAGCAGAACTGATAAAATGAACTGAACACAAAGTGCCATTCATTTTTGGGGAGCTTATTTGGTGTACTGAATGAATGCAAATGAATATCCGTTAAAGCTAAGTAAATTAAATAATGCATCTAGAAGTGTATTAAAACGACAGGCCAAATCTTTACACTGAATTCAAAACTTTAAAGTTGTTTTTTGCTTGTTTTGCTTAGAAAATATATCCTGAAATAAATATAGTAATAAGAATAATGCATAATCTATCACTTACCATTTCTTTGATGATATTAATTTTTTCGTTTATCTCTTTCTTTTCAAATTGAAATATTATTGGAGTTTCATACTGTCCGATGTTCGGTGAACAGAAAGAAACTACGATTTCTTCCAACAGTTTGTTACCTAAACACAAAATTCAGTCATTAAAAGCAATTTTAGATGAGGATGTTTGTGCCTATTTGATTTTAAAACAAAAAAAGTAAAAAAAATTAAAAAAAGTATCCTAATTGAATAATTACTAATCTAATTGCTTGCTTAATTATTAAACCACATAATTCACAAACAACAATAGATAATTAGTTAATGATACTGCTTTCGTTATGAAATAATGTAAGCCCTCCAAAGTCCAGGGACAAAATGATATTTTCATTGACTGTTTCGTGAACTAGACCAGTCTAGATCAGTTGAAGATGGCAACATTGTGTCTTTTTTATTGTTGCTCTACATTGTAGTTGATTTGAAAATGGAATTCCAACAATTTCATAATAAAACATACACTGTTGCATAAAAAAAATGGTAAAGGTTAACTACACAAGCACAGCTAATGTGTTCAACAAAGTTATCTGCCCCATGAGATTTATTTGTCTTTAAATATACCCAACACCTAAAGCAAAGTTAGTGATATAATTATAATGGACATTAAGAAATGAATTTAGTATACATATGAACAAAACAAGTCATGAAAAAAAACAAATGAAAATGCAATTCTACACCCATACCCAAATTTAGTGATGCCTCATCCTTATGCATATGGTTAGTATAAGGGGTTTTTAAGAAATGTAATACTTTACCAAACTTACGTGGTGCCAAACGGCGTGTCTTACAATCAGCACCGAAAGCATTGGTTTCCAACACAAAGTGGAAAAGTTTGTGCGCCAACAGTATGTTTGTGACATGGATATCTTCCGTTTCACTCTCATTGGATATTGCAAATTTAAATTCAACTTTCTCATTGGGTTTTGCCTGCCGAAGATATTGGTTTTGTCAGTGATATAATATTACAACTGCCGTGCTGAGAAAAAGGGGTATGTTTATCCATACATGCCTAATTTAGTAACATATTCGCAATTAGCAAGACAAGGCACATAATATACTGAATATTAAAAAAATGTGCTTGAATGCTCAAGTTACTTTAGTGAAAACATTTGTTTCAATGAAGAAATGTTAAACTTTGAAGATTTTCTTGCAGAACTAATTCTACCTTTTCATCAGACACATCTTTTTTGCTTATAGCAGCAAAATAGCCAGCTTTAAATATGGATCAATTAGTTTTAGATAAAGTTTTTGTAGATCTGTCTATCAAAACTGTATGCGACAGTTAATTTTTAAAGCAGTCATGTAATTTGACTTGTTCACATGTTCTTAATTTATTTTACTGTATGCGCAGTTTCAAACTAACTTGGGTCAAGTGAAATGCTTGTGTGGTAATTTATACAAACACCATGTCATGTTCTTTCTGGTGTACAATTTAAAAATCAATTGTCCAGCCAGATCTGACAGTAAAAAAAGGGATTCGCAATACAATTGAGCTATTTTTGGATACATAAGTGACTTATATCTATAAGGTACTTACAGATATCTCAATTCTTCCTTGCTTGTTAGAAACTACTATACCAAGACTTGTCAATACGGAGCAGGACACCGCTGCGACTCCTTTCTTGTTTGCTGCAAATTGTTTTCTGGGGATAAAGAAATAAAATTATTTTTTTAAAATAGGACTGTCGCAAAAGCGATCAAATCAAGAGAAATATAACTACTATAATATAATACTTCAATAACAAGAGAATTTCCTGGATTTATAACAAAATCATGTAATAGCAAGGAAAAAATATCGGTGGAGAGGACGCTCAGCTTACTAAAAAAAGCTGATAAATAGGCAAACAAAGACTTACTTGTTCGCTGCAAATTCTTTTAAAAGAGCGTTTTTCTTATGATTTTCTGTATTAAAATGCTCCGGCTGCACATTCCGGACCGAACACACAGTACAATCACTCATGTTGATAATTATTATTTAATCAAATTGGTAGAAGGTATCGCCTTTCGGCACTTGAATGATAGGAAGAGAATTTTTTAATCTAGCGATTTCGTTTTCGAATTTTTTAATAGCTAAATTGATTAAAGACCACTTTTAGCACAATTTAAATAAATGACAAAAGCCAAGCGCTAAATGTACACTCATAGTTGAAACCAAAAGTGTAAAAACAAAATAATGGAGAAACGAACGACGAAACTTTGATTTTATGCCGATTGCGAAGCGGCGACTGATTGAGTTACCAGATTAAAAATTTGATGTTTTCTTTCTACAGGTAAATAAAATATAATTGGCTATTTCTCTTAAGTAAAAGTCATTATTTTGTTATTAAAGATAACTATTTGTTTTTTTACATGACATATTCTAACCATCTCAATTTTTTATGGAGGAAAAAAAATAAAAACGGAAACTTCATTTTGAACATGTGTGCTAAAAGAGCTGAAGTCAAATCAAATAAAATGTATTATTTAGTCTGGTAACTTTAAACTTTTTGCCGGGGATTTTAAGTATTTTACAATAATCCAATTACATTGCCAGATTTCTTATAGATAAAGATTATTTTCAGTATTCAGAAAGACTTCCACAATTTTATTGAGCACAGAGCGTCGCACTGTCGACTTTGTTTAAGTAGCCTGGGTTGGGTCTAGTTATTTGTAGTTAGGCTTGTGAAAATGGTTCTTGATTTTATGCAAGAAACATGAACAGAAGCGATAGGAATAAAAATTGCCTTGTTTAAAATTCTGTTTTATATGTACATGGTTTTATAGGTATAGTTATATAACATAGGTTGGATAAAATGAAACGTCACAAATGCTGTTACATAAATAATATAATCAGATTCATTCGTACAAAAATATCATATCAATAAAATTAAGATCACTATCAGGAATGTTTTATAAAATAAGTTAATAATGACTAGTAAATGAGATCATATAGTTCGAAAACATATTTGGGAACAATCGAGCTGTATACGAGTTTTAAATTTAGTTGCGGGGTCCTTCAAAGAATTTGGTGTCTTCGGATTGTTCTTTGAGTTCGCTTCGGCGGCCGGTGAAGGGGATGAGCTGCCACTGCCTGATGCTGTCCAGGCGGTCCCCAACCTCGGGGCCGGTGCAAACACCAGCCAGTTGGTTGCAGTAGTAGCCGCGGGCGCACTTCTTGCCGTACATGTCGAATACGCGCTTCTCAGTGCACTGTTCGAGGGGGCCCTGGTGGAAGAAAATTTACAATTTAATATACTTACATTAATGAAGGGAGTAGATAACTTTGATCTACAAGTTGTTACCTAGTTTAGGGAAGTACAATAAGTTTCAGTTGCCTAAAACTTAACATGGGGAAATACATAGAATCAGAGAAGTGATCAAAGGCATACGAAAAATGTAGTATGAGTGGAAGAATAAGTTAAGAAGCTTCTTATTGTCTGTGCAGTTACACAGAGTAGAATACAATACTATTTATTATGTACACCATATAAGTCACAAAAAAAGATAGATTAAGAAAACATAGGGTGACATTAGACGGCAATGATGATTCGAAGCTCATTGAATGCATTCTCTAATTTCTGATGTGTCTCTCAAACGCTAAAAGCACCTAAAAGTGGTTTTACGTCCCTGGGATATTTTTTTGAACGGTTTCCCAAAAAGGCTATGAGGCAGGTCCCCTTTTTATTTAGGTTTATGACAACATACCCTGTAGCAGTCAAGGCGTTTGCCACAAACTTCGTTGATGTAGGTGCCGAATTTGCAGATCTTGTAAGTCTTGTTGCCTTTCCTGATGGGGCACTCCTCGACGTTGCTGGCCATCCAGTGGTCGGATTGCTCGCACACCGGGCACTCGACAAGTACTCTGTACCTTATTGAAAAAGCAAATGCTAAATTAGTTCATCCTTGATCTAGGTATTGGAAGAGGCTGTGAAACAATGTAGGTATGTCTGTGGTCAACAGTGATTGGAAAAAAAAACGGTTGCCGGATAATGATATCTGTGCAACGCGAAGCACACATGACATGTTTTCGATTTTAGAATATTTTTTGGTCTGGCATGAAATCTAATCTTCTTACTGGCACTACACGGGAGTTTTTGAAATTCATTATTAAGTTATCAGTTGTACACAACAGTTCATAATAATTAGTAGATATAAATGTCAATTACGCTAAATACATTATTTGTTGAGCAGATATCATTTTTATGGGTATAAGATGACCCCTCAAACTAAGAGTTGGTTCACGACTAGGTGGTGAAACGAGTAGGGTTGAACGGGCTTTGAAGTCACGGCTTCGTTCTTGGTTGCGCAACGTCGCCTTATCCCTAAGCTGTGTCTGGTTGTGTCGTGGTGCGGGATACACCAATCATACAAATCTGTTTAGGCCTACGTCATGTCACAACGTTTTGTGGCCAATCAACTGGCCCAGAAGGAGCCACGACACGACACTGCACAGAAATGTGGCCCACGCTTTGGAGATCAAAGAGTTCCTACTTGAGGTAACAACATTTCCCCTCTGAATCAGGTTTGTCTGGCAGCCGACACCAATATAGTCGGGAAAAGGCTAAACAGATGATGAAGAAAAATAACTACCCGTCAACAGCAGTAGGTTCCTCCCTGGTGATGAAGTTGTGAGAGTCGTAGGAGCCCCTGTAGTGCGCCAGGCAGGAGCTGAGTGCGATGAGCATCAGGAATACGAGGGAATGCATGTTGAGAGAGTTCTGGAACAAAATAAGTTCTTGTTTAGTTAGGGTTGACTACTGATGTAATATATATTTCATTACTCAAAATACTTCGCCGTGTCTTCGCATCGTTGGTGGCAGCGCATGAGTTGCTTTGGCTGCAGGTTTTGGGGCACATAGGGCAGGAAAGCTGCCCTCTGATCAAAGTGGACTAAAAATAACGTTTAGCACCTACATTCCTTGCAAAAATTTCAAATTAAATTTAGACCGATACCAGATACAAATTTAGAAAAATTTTATAAATCTTGGCTCTCTCTGTGTTCAAAGTGCAAAATTTGTAAATATGTGAGTAGGTACCATGTCCAAACTTAATTTAACCTCTGCTGATATTGCTTTGTTGTACCTATTAGTAATCAATTGATCAATTTATGTAAACAAAATATTGTAAAACTTATATTTGAAAAGAGTAATTATGGATTTTCTTGCCCGTTCTTCTCCATAAGAATCTACTTTTTGCGAATGGACAACTAGTCACTAATATTTTAATTTCAATCTGTAAATTTGACGTTCAAAAGTGCCTTTTAATTGTCTAGTTGAAATAAATGAATTGACCTTGACTTTGACTTTAAGTACGTGGAAGAAAAACTCTGTGATACAGTTCAGATCTGCATCTTCCAGCCGTTGTCCTCTGTTACTTAAAGGGCGTTTTCATTCATAATTATTATTTCTTACACAATTCATCCACTTTTCTTTGGTCTTCATTTTCCTCTCCATCCATCAGATTCCTACTGATCAGGATTCGCGAAACTCACAGTTATTCAGAGATGCCTACCCAACAAACCAAGGGTTAAATAGGTAGCCCAAAAGGAAAAACTCAGTTATAATTATAAATGACGAGTTTAATATTGCTAGGCCGGTTGCCGGTTTGGTCATACCTAGGTACATGGTTATAAAAATTCAATAATGTAGCCGTTAATTGAGGTTCCAATTAACTAATAGGCTATCTGGCTGAGAAAATAATATTTATTTTGAATTTTGCTTTGTTTTAGTTAATTTATTTACATGCGCCAGGTGCAAATGCCACTAGTTTAAAGAATTGGGTTGACATAACTTAAACATAATGATACATGCATCTTTAAATGCCAAAATTATCTTCCATTCACTCATTTTTTAGTGAGTGCCTTAACATTTATAATAAGTAGTTGTTAGTAAACCGCACTTTTGCTAACATCAAAACTGTAGGTGTAAGCAACCCACGGTTCATTTTACGGTTCAACCTACGTAAATTCTGTCGTTCGACTTTCCAAACCCTTTGGTCGACGGAAATCGAACCCGTGACTCCATTTACCACCGTTTCATCGTATTCCATGAGAAATATTCCAAAAATATCAACTACTTCTACCAACGACAGGCACATGACTCGTCAACATTTATATTAACTTACAAATAAATTAATCATGGCCTATAAGATAAACATCATTAGTTATTTTTGCAAAACTCAACGAGGTGGCATAAATGAATAATGACGCATGCGACTGTTAGTAGGAATGTAGTAGATATAAATATGTAGACAATATTGTAGATCACAATACTCCGGGAGGGAGACGGGTCATGAGTGAGGGAGAAGTCCAGGAGGGAGACGGGTCATGTTCTCGGTCTGTCCCCTATATCGATAAATGCAGCCAAAATAGTTTATCTAGAAACAATGCCTTCACTGGGAGCCCAATCTAAATGGGACCAGTCCGGGAAAATACTTAGAAACAGAAAAAGAATCACCCAAATCGGTTGACTATTGGCGAAAATATACAAAAATAAAAATAAACATACAAAACAAAAAAACATTCAGTCGAATTGAGAACCTTCTCCTCTTGAAGTAGGTAAAAAATTGGACTTAAAGTACTGTTCATCACTAAAGCTTTATAGTTCTAAATTTGCGCACTGAGCAAGCCTTTGTGATCGATATTCAATGAACCAACATTGTCTGCATGAAAAGACCCCTGGATGCAGTGGCCTAATCAAGTAATAAATCATTAAAAAATCTAGTCGCTAAAATGCACCGGCCATACCACCCACGAGTTTCAATCTAGGTTTTAAAATAATGGGGGAGTCATGTGTTTCCGCGAGATGTAAACATCGTGGCAACCGGCACGTATTCAGACGATCTATTTTTATCTGAGTAGGCAAATCTTATCACACGGTCTAGCTCCACTAATTGCTAAATGACAGTGATAATTTTCCCAGCTGATCCAAAGATCATGTCCAAAGGAACGAGACACGAGCCTTAATAAATTTTATACGATTCTGGAGCGATTCCTGGTAAGGATGTTGTCTCAGACTACACAGAGATGCATTTTGTGGCCTGCTGACTAAAAAAGTTGTCAGCCGCCTTTGAAGTTCAGTTTATTATCGTTGGCAGATCAAACATTCCATTTTTGGGTGCCCCTGGCTTCAAACTTCGAAGCTATGTAGGTAAATGACTCCTAATCCGATCGGCGGAAAAGCTTTCCCATTTCTACTCAATTTTTTTCCTCGTAGGTTAGCAGTAGATAAGAGAGGAGAGGGGCATCAAATGTACCTAAACAGTTAACTTTTATTAATGATGTCTAAGGATGCTACCATACACGGCTCAAAAATATACTTGTGCGCGGTAATGACGCGTGACGTAGGTTTCATAAAACTTTAGGAGCCATACTCATGCGTAAAACTTCTTTGTGCACATTTCCCATACAACATGGCAGATATAGATATCAAAACATAATAATTTCCGATTCACGAGTCACTGACATAGAATTTAAATTAAAAATAAACGTCATTGCAGTGTGACGTGGGCGCAGCTGAAGGTGCGATCGTTGCGAAAGAGTATTTAACATACAACTGCTGGGTATGTACCGCGATGGAATGAATTGAGTGGGTATAAACAGCAATGTACGTTTAGCAGAATTTTCATGCTTCTGAATCGGTTTGTTTCAGAGTAGAGATCTGTCTGCGCGAACTCCGCCCGCCCAAACGTCCGGCGTCCGCTTGCTAAATGCGCATTCAAGTGACATACTTCGAAGACTACACAGGCAACGACGCCAAAACAAATAATATCCTCGTTCAAAATCATCGCTAAAAGACGTTATTTCTAAAACATTTGTGGTGTTAAACGAGAAACAGTGTTTTTTTTAATATTTTGTCAAATATTTGTCAGAGTTCAAAATGGGTATGATTTCGAGAGTGCGCGGACGCATTAGGAGTGATTCTTTCTCGAAGATTCACACGATCAAATCAGAAGACAAACTTGCCAATATCGGTGAGTAGAAAACTTGGATTTTTTAGTGAATACTGTTCTTTTGGATTTTTCCCTTAGAAAATTTACGAGAAGGAATCGGTCTGTACCAATATCTATTACCCTTGAAATTCTTTATGATGTTAATGTTTCGATAAACATTGTGCTAATGAAATAAATGTTTTCATATTCAAAATAGGTGGATAGATATTTTATATAATCCGTATATATCTCTAATAGGTGCTCAATATAATTTTGGATTTACCCATCAGCATTTTCATTTTCATTTTTACAAAATTAATTAAAAGAGGTGGTGCTGTTAGTAGTAGTTAGTAGGTAGTAGTTATGACCAAAAGTAAAAACATTATTATTATTTTGATATTAGAGCAATGTAAAAAACTGTGAGACTTGTTTTAAATACAATACTTTATAATAACAGCCTGTACCTAATGTCCCACTGTTGGGCGAAGGCTTATCTTCTCATACAGAGAACGCACGAGCATTAATCTCTCTCTCATGCATGCTCAAGGTAGTCTAAAATATATATTAATTTCATTTTTTTTGTCAGACCAGGTTAATCCAAAGTAGGTTTCAAATATTTTGTCAAGAGAGGTTTGTGTTTATCGCTGGTAAATGACAAGAGATGTCCCGATCCCAATGGGACTTAACCATTGAACAAATAAATTAATTCTGTGTCTCTATAAAATAATGTAGGCCTCTATAGGTATCCTTCTAGCTAGAAAGAAAGAAAGAAGAAAGAAAACTAGTTTATTTGGCACACACAGGTACAAGATTTTGTGAAAGATTTCATACCGAGAAAGCAGGTGAATATTGATATGACGGTGAATGTGAATAGAGACGGTGTATAGATGAAGAAAACCCCAAATAAATTGAAGTAAACAGAGGGATGATAAGATATAGAAGTAACCTCGGATGGGAAACATTCATACAGATTAATCTATCTAAACTATCCGAGGCGCGTCCTAAAATATTCGAGCTCGCTTTTCTTGCAATTTGAATTGTCTGTATTCATTGGCGGATCCAGGGGAAGAGTTTTGGCCGAAAGGTGTGCTGTATCGGCGTTTTCGCGGCTGGCTACGCGACACCTCGCAGCGTAACACGACGCCGTTACTTCGTGTGCAGTAGTTTTTAAGTTTTGTTTATCAAACAAATATGTATAAGTTTATAGTTATTGTTTTCATACTTATATCTTTAGTGCACTACCTAAGATCCGCCCCTGTCAGTATTCTTACGTTTCTCTGCATAAGTAGACAATGATACCTAGCTATCCGCAGAGCTTTATTGTCCCAGTGAAGGTGCAAGGCCTCCATTCCCACGTGAAAGTTCCCTATGTCGTATGACAAATACGTGTTATTGTTTATCATAAAATTGCCTTTACTTCGTTGACTCACGCCCGCTATTGTCAGTTGCACGTGGCATACGAACATGTGGCACAAAAACACGAGGGCTGGTCTGGCATATCTTGCTCTGTCATTGTTGCTTCCAAGAATTTTCTTCGGAATGATTTGGTTGTAGGTGGCTATAGAGAAAGTGACTCTAACTGATGGATGTTTGTATAGTTTTCGGTGTGATTAGGTTTCGATCTGTGTTTGAGAACAATTGATGAAGGATTTGTTAATCAAACGTTGATTTCAAGAGGGAATAGGTTACTTCTAAGTAAGCGTGCTCCATCGTCGACTTATCGCTTTGTCTCAGTGAGATTGTAGTGAAACGCGAGCCATAAATAATTTTAAAAAAAGTGGAAAGAAGGTCAGCCAGCTTAGAAAAATAACTAGGCGATAAAATATATAACTGACCTTTCGTATGACTAAGATTTTTTAGCTTTCTTTATCCGTTTGTTAACAACTAAAACGAAGTTGCATCGTAGTATATCTTAATAGAAGAGACCGCGTGAGCAATTGCTCATATTAATTGAAAATTAATGTTACTAATTAGTAACATTAATTTTCAATTAATATGATCTTCTATTAGGTTAAGCATCTCTATGCAACAGAGTGTTAATTTTATTATGACTGTAATAAAGTAACCCAAACAAAATGATTGACCTACTAACAGTAAACGCCTGCATGTTGCAGGCGTTTTGCCGAGAAGTAAACATATGAAAACAAAAATATATAAGCTAAAACTTCGTGTAGCTAAAATCGAGCCACACTGATTGTTAAATAAAAAGGGAATTTTCGGAGTTTCGTCTTGATTGTTGCGAATTTTATACGGTCTACGAGTGCGGCGAAAGGGTCCAGCTTCGCGTAGGCATAGTTAGCCTTTTTTTTTTTTTTTTTTAAGGATGGGAAATCATCAAATGACTTCCTCCGCTCTGGGTGGAGCGGAAGGGCGTGTCAGACTCTTACTGACTAAAACCCATCCGTGTTCCTTCTAAAGCCCTTTGCGTTCCAGGGCCGCGGTGACTCTTTCGAACAAATTCCGCAGCCCTGGAGGCATAGTACTATGGATTCAGATGCGCCTATGACCGACGTAGCAGAACCTTTTGAAGCGTAGCGCTTCACCCTGTTTTTATGACGTAGCAGGTCATTTTGAAGCGTAGCGCTACGATTCAACTGTGCCTACGGCGTAGCAGGACCATTTGATTGAAGTGTAGTGCTACAATTTAACTACAACTACGTTTATAGCTACTCCAAGGGGTTGGCAATTTATGGCAATATCATTATTAGGTATGGTTGCATGTGACTTAGTCAGTTAATAGAGTTTTTTAAGACGCTGACCGACCTTATAATGTCTCCTGAAGGGCATTATTGGTAGTATTTTTACGAGTTTTCTTTGACTGTCCTTGACTTATAAAATGTTGCTTGACAAGCCAAGAATCCAGATTTACCATGAACATTTTGCGTAGTCTTAAATTTTAATGAATTTTGCGGCTACCATTTTATATTTTAATAACTCTATCACTATTTTATGAAATAATAAATAAGTCGGTAAACGCGAAATATTTGAGTTTTACGACTTTGATATCGAGAGAAATATAACAAGAAATGGAACGAGGTGACTGGGTGACGAATTCAGGCGAATAAATAATGTCCAATGAAGACATTTCACTTGAACTGCGGTCTTTCTGAATCATGAATGAATAAATGGAGTTTTCGTCAATAGCTACAAGCTTATAATCGAAGTATTCATTCAAGCTTTATTTTACTTAAATAAAAATGAGTCACGCATATGGGCAAATATAGGATTTTTAAAGTCGCGATAGGAAGTCCTGCTGAATATCTCAAATACAAGTCTTCTTCAATAGCTTTATGAAAAATCACAACTCAATAAAATTGTATGTTTGTTTGTAGAAGTTTCTGTTATAATTACGAAAATTCCTTCACTATAGAAGAAACTCTATGGTCATCCTGAAAATATGCTTGTAGGATTAGTTGTGGAAGTGAAGCCACGGGAAAACATCACGGAATTTAATCTTTTTCAGCTATTTGTAAACCATTTTGTAAACTAACATCTGACCTTCAATATCTCAAACAGTTTTAAGTATTCAGTTCGTGGAACAATTCAATCACAAAGAGGAAATATTTTTCTTTATCATAATGGAAGCTTTTAGCACGAGTGATGCTGACGTAAAACCATAAAAATGTGCTTTACTTCAGAAGGGAAACATCGAGAAAAATATTTGAAATAGCCTTATTTTTCAGTGGCGTCAAAGTTTTATTTTTAGGGAGTTATTAATATTGTCTGGCACGTTATATTTCTTCTTTACGTCTTTTTTACGAGAAAATGGCAGTTTTAGTGTATCTTTGGGAATGGAGGAAAGTTCTGATTTTTAATTTCTCTGTGCCTTTCTAGTACGATGTTTATCTATACTATCTAACTAGGTACTATCTAATGTTGAAAGGATCTTGATGAAATTTGGCATAGAGGTAAATTATAGCCTGAAATAACACATATGATATTAGTAAATACTTTATATTTAAAAATGATTAAATATTTTTTATCCCGGGTGTATTTTTCCCTTGGGATCATTTTCGACATTCATGCGGACGGATCCGCGGGCGGCAGTTAGTGTCGTTACTAAAATGAAATGGTACAGGGGTACAATATATTATGTGAATGCTGAAGAAATAATTTATAGTTACTATTTCATCACAAACTTGCGTGGTATTCGTTAAGAAGTGGACTAAAAAGTCAGAAAATCACGATTAGCTGAGGGCCGATTTCTAAATCGTCTGATAAGTTTGTTTACAGATTAATAATTATGTCAATCTACCATATTTACCTAATCGAAATTAACTGTCAGACTATTGAAAAATCAGCCCTATATGTTACTTTTAGACTATATCACTATCAATAGACCGAAATCTTGTGTCAATCACAACTTAACTGAACTGTCATGTTCTGACGACCCATAGCGCCTATACTGACAGAAATATAAAATTCTCTGAAAATTAACTACCCCACCTTCCACATTTCAGTATGGCTCCTGTCGCTGGTCTTACTACTGCCATACTGGGCACCTCGAGGGCTGCTGGTGGCCCTTGGCGGCGCATGGTTGATGGCCGCCTACACATGCCTGGTGGTCCCAGTGCTCATCTCAGCCAACTACAAGTACCCAGCGAGCTGGTACCCTGCCGTGGTCAAACTCGCTCAAGGTAAAAAGTTTGAAAAGATAATTTTATTAGTAAGAAGGTTTGATTTGATTTGATTAATACTTCTAAAAGAGTATTTAGTCAAAGAAGATTGAAAGAGGAAGTCTGTTTCTACGTTTTGCTCTATTTGTACGGTAGACTAAGTTTGTTGACTGATAAGGAATTCAGCACTATCAATCAATATACAGCTTAAAATTCTTTCGTTAGTGACTGACTGAGTGAGTGTCTGACAGACAACGCACAGCCGAAACTACTGGTCGTAGAAACCTGAAAATTGGCATGTAGCTTCCCTACACTCCAAATTCTCTCTTAGTGCTCCCCGCACGCAAGAGAGGATTTCCCAAAATTCCTAAGGAAACGCGAAAAAACGGGATATCCGCGTATGAAGTCGCGGACGAAAGCTAGTTTCAATATATTTTGAACACTCATAAAAATCACAAATTAGCAAAGATAAAATGTTGCAGAGACTGCTTCCAGCCGGATATTGAATCTGGCAGTAATTAAAAAAAGACAGAAAAGAAGGAAAAAAATACATACGGGTCGAACTCAAAAACAACAATCGCCCACGAAATCATTATTGTAGCTTTTTCGTCTACTAGGCCTAGAGAGGGGAAAGTAAACAAAAAACATAATGTTTGTATCTCAAATGCCTTGGCACAAACAGTGGGGTGTGCCAATCTCCCGACCTATGCATCCCACGCTTCCAAATCTTTCTACACTTGTCACTGACTGAAGAGACGGCTCCAGATTCCAAGATTGGATGACGTCAGAAATGCATAACGTGGTGTAACATTGTTTTTAGCTCAGTAGCTGAGGTGCTTGACTGAAAATGTTCTAGAAATCATTTGCGACTTTATCCATCTAACCTCTAACGTCTTGGAAAGAATAATTTATTGGAGGAATGTCTAAGGTTGCTGGACGATTTTTCAGTAACAGAGATTCTCATCATATATTGACTATGAATAGTCGTGATTCACAGTAATTGAAATGACCGGTCGTATTGCTCTCTTAAGTATGTAAAAATATCAAAAACTGTTTGTGCTTCACATACGTATCATACATGGATTGAAATTTGAAAGCATTTCAAATCTAGTTCTTTGCATTGGCTAACAGAATTTAACAAAGTACCCCAGTATTGCACTAACGGTCTCAAATTTTCTCGGTTATTTTAGCGCTTTGAATAGTCACAATGAGTAGACCCGATTCCCCATAGAATGGCCTATAAAAAACTTATTCCGACAGGGTAATCATTCTTAGAATCAGGCCTTGCTGTGAGTTACAAGCACAGTGCCCAGCGGAGAAGTCTTGTTCCGACATAGGGCCCATATTTATTTCAAGATCGCTGTAAAGGCATTAGCTTTGCAATGTTATTGTTGTAGTCTCGAGTTTATATTTATGTGCAAAAGTCAGGTCATTGTCGAGTAGAAGCTGAATGGGGCGACGGAAGCTGGCGGAGGGCCAGTGTCCGTGCGTCATCCGCGTTTACTTGTATTTTCTGCGTCTAAACACGAACACATGTCTTGTGTACTACCCGATGATTTGAAACGAACCAAAGAAAGTCTGGGATCGAGTCGACCTTTTACGTCATGAAATGTTGATGTTGCTTTTACTGTCTTCATAAATCATCTACCGTTGGTACTTGCAACACATTGTTGCACTTTGTAGCACGTTCAGAAAAGTAATGCGGCGAATTTGATCGCTAGCACTTGGCTTTAATTTAAATATTTAATGGATGCAATATGCAATATTTTATTCTTTCACCATTGGTGCTGGATATAACATTTCAAAGCTGCGAAACATAATATTTGAAACCAAAACGACGAAATAATCCCTGACGATTGTAAACATCAACACCGTCGTGTTTACCTATTATTTACGAATCCGAAATACCTTTTTGTTTTGATACAAGGGTACAACAGATGGTGCGCAGATATTAAAAGCGACGAATTATTAAAAGTAGTACATGCATGTCATTATTTTTGTTTTTGTAGAATCTAAACGTCAAGTCGTATTGTCTGATAAACAAATGAAGTAGAGCCGAAGAAATTCCAATGTTGTAGTAGCATGACATCGTACGATGCGAAGAATTCTGATTATTCTAAATAATGTGACAAGAGCCAGATTACCCAAGGGTTACTATTTTCGTAGTTAGATCACATTTTATCTATTATTTAAAAATACTGTACGTGATCTTAGGCACGATTTAGGCGTGTAGGCGTATGCAGTTTTTAGTAGAGTCCAATTTTATCGATTTTTGTGCTGAGGGTGCTTATTTGCTGAGTTAGTAGTTCTAGTAAGTCAAGCAGCGACTTAACATGTCTCCAGATTTCAGTCAAGTGTGTTGGTGCAGTCTGGGACGAGAGAATTATGCTTTCAAAACAAAATATTTAGGATATCTATACAAGTGTCTTACGCTTTTCAATGAATGCGTCAGAAATGAGGATGTGTGGTTTCATCTTGAATTACTTATAGTGTGGTAAGTTTTAATGTGCAACCACGGGGTGCACCCAAGATGAGGTTGAGGAAGATTACTTCTTTAGAGTAAAACTCATTTGTTATTATGAGGTGCATTGTTTAGATATATAAAAGCACCCATGTGAGAATTATTTTGTTAAAACATATTGAAGTAATTATAAACTTACCAGATGCCTTTCGAAGTACTGTAGGAAGGTGGATGTTGCTGGTGAAGCGATGTTCTGAACTGACCATCCTTGTTTCATGGGGGTCCTTTTATACTCAACATTTTACTGGACAGCTACTGTTTCTGAGGCTGCGAACAGTTTCAATGTAAAAGAACCATGAGTTTAAATAAATTAAACTGAAGTATTTAGTAAGTCAATAATGTTTTCTCTTCGACACGATAAAATCCAAAACGTAGATCCTTTTTAGTCCTTCCTATTATTTGATTTGAACCTGGGAAAACCACGCAGACCTGCAATGGGGTTGGTCGAAATATAAATTAAGGAATATTCTCAAATTGATCATTATAAATCCTAGTCTGAGCAGAATTAAGGATAAATAAATAAACCACATCAGTTAAAGACCTCTACTCGGTTTTTGATTCTCTACTAAAAATATTATTAACTAGTAACCGCCCCAGCTTCGCCTGGATGTATATATATATTTAATTTTCTTTCATTAGAACCTTCTCCTGGCAATAATAAATACAACAAAAAAAGAATTAGCGAAATTGGTCCAGCTGTTCACGCGTGATGCCGTGACCAAGGGAAATAGGGATTCAGTTTTAAATATATAGATAGATTAAAATAGCGAATTAGTTTCATGGCACCATCTTCAATTCTCAGTCCATATTTTACCTCTTCCTCTACAAAATAAGAATAAAATGTGTCCTTTGAGAAAAAGTATGCAAATGAGGGAAAAATTCTTGAAACAGTCAAGAGTTAACTTGTTGTGGACAACTTGAAGTGACAGCCAGTGGACATCCCTCCCACGCACATTTTATGAAGGACTTGTTGCTACACTGTTTTTTTTAGTTACTTGATAAAAATCATAAGTAGGTATTTGTGAGGTACCTAATAGGAAAAAGGAAAGGAGGAAGGGAAATGCCAAATAAATGGATATTCTGTTTGAAAGATGAAATGACTAGGGGGGCGATGCCGATGGCGATGGGAATCTATCTGACGGACTTATTAGATATAGATATAGATAGATTTTTCAGTAAAATACTCTATTGGAACAAAGGCAAGACAAAATGATGAAATAAGAATGATAATTTTCATTGGCGTCCACGGTCAAAATTTGCTTTGTCCCATAAGACATTTCTCACGAAAGGCAAGATAGTTGAGTGCCTAAAAATAACAAAAATATCTAAACTAATATTATATCATAGGAATGGGCAAGATTATGTTTGAGACCATAGATATAATAAAGATTTATGTTTTATGTTTGAGACCGAACCAAATCTTTCGGAGATTTTTAATATTTGTCTTTGCTCACAAATGCAGTACTTTTGCCATGAAATAAATGAACGACTGATGAGGCGAATAAGGGTTCTAAACAAAAATTATGTAAAGTAAACCCTAATTTACTAATTGTACCTCATATAAATAGGCACGACTTGTTTTTTTTCTTTCAGAATGTGCAAAAAAGCTACGAGCGCCTGTGTCGCGTGTGATGGGGGTGATAAAGGCTGCGTACGCGCCGGTGGAGCGCGCTGAGAAACTCTTCCTGCAGATGAACAACCTTTCAACTATGATTGGACAGGTAGTCTAATCTTTTTCATAATATTCTTATCGATAAAAATTGGTAAAAATAACAATACCTACAAATAATAAAAGTACCTAGTGCCTAGCATAATTTTGCACTGCATCTGCAACTTTGACAATCATTCTTGATAGCTCATCTGTAGCTTCTCAGATGACGTATCAGTACGTTTACAATACTATTCTGATGAGTCTATTCTTCTTCCAGTCTAAAATCAAATTTAGTCTAAAATCAAACCCTTCTTTTTTCCAGTTGCTGATGTTCACAGCCTGCGACCGCCTGCTAGTCTCTCAAGGCAGACTCACCTGCCTCTACTCCTTGATGTTCTACAACGTGGTCACCTACTCCGTCAGCTACGTCCGAGAGATCTGCACCAAGGAGGACTGGTCTCCTTACATCAACGTGACCCGCCACTCCCGCGTCAAGCACCTCGCCATGTCTGCAACCAAGATTGTCCTCGAATGGACGAAGGCAGTCACCTTCATCGTCACCATAACATTCGTCCTTCTTGCTCTTGGGCTCGAACAAGGACTGGAACATTACAAACCCACAGCGCTATACACAATTATAACTGGCACTTATTACCTTCTAACTGAAAGAACTTTCTTGGAACTCTGGCCTATTGGCATCTCTGCTTTGAAACTAGAGGTATTAGAAGGCATGGAGTTACTGTATTTCGGAGCTATGGCTAGAGCCGTCACCACAGTGCTAGCCTTGCCCTTAGTGCCAGCCTTAGTATGGTATGAGAGGTGGAGACTAGCAGCTCTGCTGTTGTACGTGTGTGTCTTCATTCACGGAAGACACAGGCTAGGGGAAGCACTTATGAAGCTACAAGAAGCCAGAGGTTCCCTGGCCAGATTCAGGCGCGCGACGCCAGATGAACTGTCGACACTTGAGGACGTCTGTGCCGTGTGCTTGGGGACAATGAAGTCGGCACGCGTCACACCCTGCGCTCACTTCTTCCATGCAGACTGTTTAAGGAAATGTCTTGCCACATCCGACAGATGTCCCATTTGTGTCAGACCATACGTATTTTGTTGACCATAGGCTTACTACATTCGGATAAGACTGCTGGAAACGAAATTTTTAACATCGCTTTTTCCAATACGAGGATTTGGAGAAAAGTATTAGATTAAGGTGATAGTTATGGAAGTAAGATTATTAGTAACTAAGTAGGCGATTTGCCATGGGTTTGATCGTTGTTACGATCGATTTTATGTGTTGTAATATTTACAAGTATTGTGGCTTTAGGGCTAGGCGAATATTCATTGTTGTGTCAATAATTTTGTTGCAATGTTAAAAAAATCAAGAAAAAATACTAAAATACTTTCACCTCACACCGTTTGAGGCTTTTACACAGATTAAGTTTTTGTTAAAACAGTATCCATATTTTGTAGTAGGTAGATATGTCGAAGCTTCGAGGTATATTTGTTTCATATCGTTGCTCCGACACTGTGAAGTCAAATCCTTTTAGATTGGTTCTATTAGAAAACGTCCTTTTCGGTTAAATCTGTTGTTTTATTCATGTATCGGTGTCGCTTACTACTCTACGGGTTTGAAGAGCTAGCACTGCCACCAAGGACACTAATTAAATCTCGGGTCACATTACTGTGTTGCGTCGTGTCCTGACACCTTCTGGCGCAGTTGATTGGCTGTAAAACCTCTTGCGATAGTAGGCCCAAAGATAAACGTTTGATAGGTGTATCAAACACTACGACACTTTCCGACACAGTGGTGTAATCCCGGCTTAAGCAAATAACGAAGAAATATTTGGAGATTCTGAACAGAAAAGTTGAAGGTTCACGAACGCCCCATAATGTAACGTACCCAGTGTTAGGTACCCACGCATTCTTTGGGTCCAAGTCTGTATTAAATGTCTTGTATGATAAATTAAAGGTCTATGACTATCTTTTCTTTTCTTACAACCTCATTTTCACCCAAGGTAAAGTGGTCAGTTGTTTTAAGTGGCAAACAACGATAAGCTACCATAGAGTAGATAAGATGTACGGCTGTGAGAATCAGCTATAAGCTTAGGGACATTTCCAGCCTGCAGAGGACTAAGATAGAAGTAAATAAATACATTTTCTTTTCATTCGTAGGAGCTTACTAGAAAGGTATAGAAAAATGGCAATTTTCGTACAGGAAATACTTGCCTAATTATTTTAAACCAGACCTTCAGCTGCGTGAAGAAGACTCGGAAGTTAGCTCGACCATATTGCCACAACGACCATATTGCCCTTTAATGTACCCCACTCTATTCGTACTTGGTATGGTGGGGTACAATCAACTCGGGGTGCGACGGGAATTTGCACTAGTGTCGTACATAGTGAAACTGCTCCGAGGCATAGAGCACAACCCAGCAGTGTAGCGGTTGTACTTTTCCGTAATAACGTACATAACGGTCGGGTTATGTGTGGAGGCGACGGCCCCCGCCACTGCTGGTCGTACCATCAGCCAGGACCAACTTGCTGGCCAAAACTCCTCTGACTCGAGCAATTCGCACCATCAATTATATTCAGGTCGAAATTGATATATTCACATGCCCCTGGGGTGAATTCGCAAAATTAGTATTGTTTACACTTTGTTACAAAAAACTAACTTAATAGGTACCTATTAGTATTTTGTGTGTATTAGTATTTTGTGGTTTAATTTTAAGTTTGGGTGTGTGACTTAGCTATCGCATTAGGTTAAGACCTGTAATGGTAGTTTTAAGGCAGTTAAATAAATAAATAAATAATAAAATAAATAAATAAACATTTCTTCAAGGTAATAATATAGCCTTTTTATTTCCATAATGAATGACTTACAAAACAAATAATACATCATAGTATTAGGTAATACATGCATGAAACAATTAAATATTACAGCAATTAGTATATCAGTATTGGATTACAATAAAATTAAACAATTTCATGTTATACAAATTTATAAATAATAGAATTCAAATTTTAAATAATTTATATAAATTAGGTACAGTTTTTTACGGTAAACCATTTATTTACATATATATTTACGACTGTTTTAATAAATACTTAACTAACTACATCTACTAGAGAGAAAAATAAAAAACTCCTAACTAAATTAACCATAAATATGGCGTCAAAAAATTCGTCTGCATCGCTGTCGACTGGAAGTGTACCCAAAAGACTGGCGGCATTGCCACGTTGTATGGTAATGCTTATTCTTTGACCAAGGTAAAAGCCAGCCCTTGTGTGTGTCACGCGAAGTGTCAACTAAGCGTCTTGAGAGATCTTTAAACAAGTTATGCGCACTCGGACCCCAAGACCCGAGAGTTTCAACCCCAAACGGCTCGAAAATAACTACTAACAAGTTTATTATATTTCCGCTGCTTGAGGTTCTCTGCAGCCGCAGCGGCAGTGCCAGCACAGCACGAAGAGCTAGGAAGATGGGATGGCGCAAGAGTATCGATAGGTACAAGTAGCGTCCCACACTGATGGCCTATCCATCTTCCATGGAAATAACGACATGCTGTCCGGTCTCTTGCCATCGTCGCGTGCCAGGCCATTGGGTTCTAACACAGCCGGAACGCCGACGGTGACAAGAGCTCGTCGGATGATGTCATTAAGATTCGCGTGCCGTGCTATGGGGCCCGCGCTACGGCTGCATGACAGGCCGTGGTTTCTGAGGCTGTTGACAACTTTGCCACAGTGGCAGCGATGAGAACAACAAGGAGCGCCAAGACGCAGCCAGGCAGCGAGGTGGAAAGTAGTATCGTCGAAAATGGTGCCCTATTCGACGACGGTAGTGCATGAAGCCAGAGACCCGACTCCCACTTACCCATAGCCAGCAGGCGCGCACGCTCTGCAGTAGTAATTGATGTGGCAATAAGGTTTTCCTGAACTTGCCTGCACATTGGCTCATCCCACTGTCTCTGGGATGAAGGGTAGTCGGGCGGATTTGAATTCGGGCAAGCGAGTCTCCAAGCCTCCACAGCCTCGGTGAAGCACGGCACATCAAAATCAATCAGTGTAGAAACTAGAATATTCCTGATTAATTTATCAGTGCCGTGACTCGGCGAAGATGACCCATTTAGATTAACTACCTACCGTACCTACTTAGCGTTTACCTATTCTTATCTGACTTTCGTCGCTTTTTTGAAGGACTAAAGAAAGCATACTACACTGTAGTATTAGTACTCATAAACTCTCGGGTCTTGGGGTCCGAGTGCGCATAACTTGTTTAAAGATCTCTCAAGACGCTTAGTTCAGTTTTTAAATTACTTAATATTTTAATATCAATATGGACGTCTGTCTGTCCTTTGCTTTTGTGATCCAATTTTCAACAACTTTTTTTATTATCTCATTAAAACCCATTTTGCTCTCTTCAAACTATGTTCGTAACTGTGTTCGTATAAGCTAGGTATGTTTGTAGAAAATTGTGTCTATGTAAGGACGATTGGTAATATCATGTAACTGGAGTACTTATAATCCACCAAACATTCACTGATAATATGATGTTACTTACGAACTGTAAGTACCGATTCTTGTTTGGCGCATTGCGTCTGTACAGTGTACTTTCTTTAGTCCTTCAAAAAAGTGACGCAAGTCAGATAAGAATAGGTATACGCTAAGCAGGTACGGTAATCTAAATGGGTCATCTTCGCCGAGTTGGTACTTAACTCCTTTTAAGTGAGTTTTAGGTACTGATCTTCCTCCTTAAATACAATCCTTGATCGAAAGAGGATCTTGGTAACACAAAAGAACCTCCAAGTTTTGATACATTGGATAAATGAATTCTGATGGACACACTATGGTTTCAGATAAGTAAGAAAAGGACTATCGTAAGTACTGTACTCGAAAGTAGGTAGGTAGGTCTATGTGCGTGCCAAATAAACTAGTTTTCTTTCTTTCTTTTGTTATAATTAGCAAAAACTACTCTACATTTACCATCTTCTCATTATGTTCTTCAATAATTTTCTTGTGCAAATTCTGGATTCCATAAAATGCACTCATATAATCTCCAATCAAGATCCAATTAAAATCTAATAAAAAAACGAACACACATCAGGTTTGTCCATTTCTAATGAGCTAAAAAACTGAAAAATCAAGATCATTTCTGGAACTGAACGTCCATTGTGACTTTAATTGCATGTTATTTCAGTAACACTGAAACAAAACGCCCGCCAAAACCGAGAAAATAGCAAATGGCGGCGTTGCCATGACATCATGTGGCTACGTCACGCAAACAAAACTGTAAAAAGTTCGGAAACTAGACAGTCAGAGTCGACAACTATACGGTTATCTCTTTCCAATGTAAGCTTCACTGGCGTGTTTTCCTGTCGTCTCTTTTCTGACCGCGCATTCGCCACAGCCGCAAGCTCCAAATTTAAAACGGCTTATCTCATCATAGAATTAATTCTATTGGAGTCAGTCAACGCGGAATGCGTGGCGGTACAACAGTGTGATAGTCGGACCGATACGAATATTTATAGGAAGTTAAGTAACAAAATACATACTTTATCAATGAAAATGTGAATTGTTCGTGAAGTACATATTGGTGTTTATCGTTCCCGTTCGGATACTATTTCTGATAAGGTAGGATTTTGGTTTAATTGCATTTTCTCAAATAAACAAGGAGTGCAAAAAACAAGATGTGGATGACCGTTAAGAGCACGGAAACAATGAGATAAATCATTAATTTGTAAGAGCATGATGATGCAGACGGGAACAAAATGAAACTGGGGGAGATGCGTTCATAATACGGAAGCTGAGTATTGATCTCGCAGGGAGAAACATTGCTTTTTCAATCGTTCATCCATAGTATCATCACATTTTATGATGTCAAAGTTGGCTAAATGATTCCCTACAACTGTAGGTACTCTATCTACCGACACGGCATTCTTAATTAAATAGTTATGTTTTGTTTCTGTTTTTTTTTTTGGAATTATGGATCCAGGCACGTAAAGCGGGTCCTGAGCTCCTGAGCCTGTCAGTCCATTGCTTCTTTAGGAAAGGTCTGTTCACACTATACACACAGGCACACTTCATTGCCTCGGCCGTATCTAAATAATCTCTTAAATATCCGAAGAGGGCCTTGGAATTCGTCCTTCTACTCATCCTTGACCTTGTGTTACCTCGAGGCCCCTGCAAAGGCGACGCGACGTCGAGACAGTGGCAGATCCTGACGTAATAAAAATTTAGCTTTGAGAATTGAGACTATGTTCCTAGTTTATTTATTGATTGGATTGACAGGGGTTTAAACAAGTGATCCTAACGGGGTTCCATTTTACCATACGGAGGCTTGGAACCCTAAAAAGGTTTCAATGAAATCCGTATCAATTCCTGCTCTTTTCCTCGTTGTATCAAGAAGGACGCGGAAGGACACATTGGCTCTATGGCTAAATTCAAATCTTTTGGTTTTCTGCAGGAGGCTTTAACACTTCACACTTCTTTATGGTAATAGCTGAAACTAATCAAGTCTGCAAAGGAGTCAATTTATTAGATATAATAAAAGAAAGGACAAGGAAAACGCTCAAAACTTTTGAATTCAACGAGAATACATAGCTAGTGCGGTTTCTCCCAAACCTATGATCTCTTGATCAAAGGTACTATATTGATTGAACTGCATAACACGGTAGAATATTTTTATTGATTATATATTATTGAACACAGTTGATGTTTTTTACGAAATGAGACGACATTACAATACCTACATTTTCCTGTAAACCCTGTAATAATGCTGCTAGTTTACAATTAAATGCACACATAGGTACTCATAACAAAAGATAATGCACCTCAGTTAATAATTTTACAGCCATGTTTATAAATAATATTAGACACGCTCATTCAAGTTTTTATCTTATCATTTTCATTAAAGCCACGGGCGTGACCACTTAGTTGATGGTTTCCATATAAACTACTATAAAATAAAAAAGTAAACTGTTTAACAATGGCCACATAAATCGTGCTCCTGCGCCGAAGCGTGGCTATAGAAACAGAATATTAAATGGGGGTATTACGTCACGCCCGTAAACGAGATTATGAGACGACAACATATACATTGTTGTGTATGTCTCTAACTGTTTTCTTTCGTTCGTTTCATCTGGAACCAAATTAAATGCTCTGCATCAATCTCAGTCTGATTTAAAACTAGAAATGATCGAACGTATATAGAAGTTTTCTAGGATCAAAGTATGGAAGATGCACTAATTATCAACGACTCTGATGTAGAAGCAAGCACATTTACAAAAAAAAACTTTTAAGGAAGGAACAGATCATATTAAATCAACTGGCATAACTACTCGGTAAAAGGGTTTTTTTATGCTTATCGGGACTGCAGTCTAAAAAATAAAGTGGATCGTCAACTCGGGCAACCAAAACAAGCATCGAATTCGTCTATTAAATATGCACTAATTTACTTCTCCAAGCTTATCATTACAGGACACAAGCATTGGGATTTTCCAAGCTCATCATCTGCCTAGCCTTTTCCCAAATATATTGAGGTCGGTTCCCAGTCAAACCGGATTAAGCTGAATACCAGTATTTTACGTGGAGTGGCGGCCTATTAACTGGGTAACATGGTACTTCTTGGCAAGACTGTCAGATTTTCTGGCTTCTGACAATCCGTAACGACTGCGAAAGATCTACAAATGACAGCCGGGACCAACGGCTTAACGTGGTTTCCGAGGTACGGAGGAATCTCGAAATGTTAAGATGTTTACCCATCCATAGACAGACCTCGACAAGCGTTGCTCAACCTTGAAGATCTACCCGTGTGGCTGTTATTTTCCAACCGAATCTAGAGGAAAATTCTAACTAAGCCAATGCTCCTATACCTTTCAAATCCCCGATTTGTATTCAGCCGTCAAACGGTCCATCTCAACCGGATAGTGTATCGCTTGCAAATTGCAATTTATGTACAAGCCGCTGACAGCCTGCATCTGTTGTTGACATGGTGGTATTGGTTTGTATTTCTGATCTTCGTTTGAGGTCAGTACACCTGCTACGATTGACGTCAGCAAACCGTCTTGATGGCTTGATGGAGCTGAAAGATTTTTTATTGTTTGGCGCAGCTGTCCGTTTTTGTAGATCCTGGATGGTTCTAGTAAATTGAATTCAGAATCAGTTTAAAAACGCATAGGGAAAACTGGAAATATAGGTAACAGAATTCGATTTCCTGGAACATCTAAAATGTACCTAAAGCGAAAAAAAAAATTTATCACGACGAAGGTCAGATCCTAAACGAGATCTTAAGAATTTGGACTCTCGAGGGATCGATTTGGAACTGCCCACTGCCCTCCATCATAAGTTTCCTGACTCCCAGCCTTTCCCTTATGTCCTGTAATATGGTATACCTAAGGACATAATCTAAGAACGTTATTGCATAGTTACCAACACCTATCCGGTCTGTGTTTCTTATCAATTGGTTCAATGACAATCGTGTTTTCTTAAGTAATACCTTTTGAACCAACTCTTCACTAATTAGAGAGAGCATCTCATTTGTTTATTACCTATGTTTGAACAAATGAACAAGTCATAAATTCAAATTAATTACCCGTCCAGTCGTTAATGTCTTCATGTACACTGTTCATATACATTCGTACTGTGTCGATAATTAAAATTAACTATACGAATGATGTCATGATTCACACATCGAGGTAGACGCTATGAATAGGATCATGAATATTTAGCAATACGTGAAGGTGTCTCGCCAGTGTTTCTACGATGCAAAAAAAAATTAAAGATAGAAGAAGAGAAGAAAACAAATGTATTTTCAGATTATCTTGCAATGGTTTGAATTATACAAATTGCTTCTTAACTGGTAAAACTAGCGGAAAACATGTTAGGAGTACTACTGAAACAAAAACCCGTCTGTTGCATAAAGCCTCGAATCCATTAGACAACATTTGACGCGTAACACATGACGCCCAACATGTTCAGCAACGTTGTACAACAACGCGCGATGTTGCCAGCAGGCGCGCAACATTGACAATGTTACTAAATAAGAGATCTTCGTTGCCATTCAACATGTTGAGCAACATGTTGTGCATCAAGTCGCGCGTCAAATGTTGCCTAGTGGATACGAGGCTTAATTAATTTTTTTTTTCTGTTTCCCATGTTTTACAAAAGTTTTTGCATCAACCAGACACTATAATTTTCTATTACAAACGAAAACGCTGTGCAAAGGAAGAAATAATATAACTGCTGATAAACAAGTTGTTGGAAGAAGGCATGCGGAGCCAATATTTGTAACATGAAAATGGGCTAAGGGCAGAATTACTGATGAGAGGTCCCAATCCCGGTCGATTCTGTAAACATGTCGAAGTGAAGGCTTGCGTGAAGTGATCAGGAGGTGAGCTGTCAATCCATATAATGAAGATGTCACGTGATCACGAATTGAGCTGTCATTCCATCTTGATTATATGGATTGACAGCTCACCTCGTGATCACTTCACCCAAGCCACTTCGACATGTTTACAGAATCGACCGGCTGGGATTTAAGAAAGCATCACCTCGTTCATACTATTTCTGCGGTCAGGTAAGAAGTATACCTAGTCAACTTTGTGCCTCTATTGTCACAGGGATGACTAGATATAGGTACTGCTACCGAATAATAATAATGTCACAGAATAAAAACCTGATCCCCAATCCATTTGGGTGGTTCTATTGGTAATTAAGGAACACGTTTTGTTTTCTTCTCTCATATACTAATTTGTTAGTAGAACATTAATAAATACGGCCTTGTATTACATAATATACATGTCTATTCTCGCCAATAATCCACTGAAGTGTATCCTCTGGGGAAATCATTCAATATTTACTGTTCTGCGTCCAAATAGCAGTAAATGTGTTGATCATAAGCTGACGTACCTAGTGTATTTGTATGTAGTATGAATATGAGGACGGTTGTAGAGTGTAGAAGTAGTCCCTGAAGCGAGGGCATCTGTGTGCTTTCGCGTACTTTATAACCGTTTGAATTCTTTTCGTGATAGGTGTCGTTTGGAGGCAGCATTTACTGAATTATTTTATTCCTGGCTCAAAACTACAGGCCCCCGATGTGTATTTTTGATGTAAAACATTGGCATTGGCAACCGGTTCTTTTTAGAGGTTAGCAAAAAGGTTCGAGCTGGAATTCACAACTGAGGGGCCCACACTTGTGGAACTCAAGCTCGAAATAGAACAACTTGCAACAACTACGAAGAACAACTTGCGAAAGCATTTCGATCTACTTAGGTAATAAATAACATATCAAAAACGACAGCAAACGCAAATTTAGATATTTTTGAATTAGTTACGCATTTTCAGGACCAACTGGGGCAAGTGTATAGAGGAACATTTGCTTGATTGACAACAAACTGCAGAGAGACATCTTTAATCAATGAACCCATCCTTTTGCATCTGAAAGACGAAAAGAGCGAGCAAATTAGACATGATCTAATTGAGCAGTAGCTGCCAGAGGTCATTACCAACTAATAAGTAACACCTATACGTAATTCTTAAATATAGAAGTCCAATAAACTTGAACAGTGACCATAGTAACGAAATACACTACATCAGAAGTGGGTGACCTCGGGCGAGTATTGAACCAAGACGCCAATATTTTGTACAACAAAAATTTCAAAACATTCAAATACAATACAATGAATTGTAAATCGAAATGAGGTGTATATATTATTGTGCTTAGTTTATAATAGCAATTTGGGGACAAATGAAACAAATTTGGGTGGCTCCTTTTGAACATTTTCATGACCGCCAATGCAGAACATCAATTCTAAAATACAATAATACTTCGGTCGGCTGTGACTTATACAATTGCCTTCGGTATACCTCGTGTTTTGATGCGATGAGACAATCGTTCTAAGTTTATTTTAGTGCCGGTGACATTTGCAAATAAACACGTTGGGAACTTGGATTTATATGTATTTGTTTTTGTCGTGCTTAACTTTAGATCAGCATCAACGTCTTGGGCATAAATATGAGTAAAAATAAAATCCCAACAAAACGTCTCACACGACCATTGATTTACAGTCGTTTTTGGTTACCTTTGTTTTGGTCCTCAGCTGGTTGTTTCCTAATTCGTTGGAATTAATTCAACCAGTCGTGGTCCACTGCCAGAATCATCTCCCTTTTCCAAGTTCTTCGTTTTCTGCGTTATATCTTCCTGATTGCTTTATCTGTTTAATTATTCAGATCTTCGTGGACCATCGGCAGTCTTTCTAATTCAAAAAAATCGCTTTTACAAACCTGTTAAAATAATATATCCAAACATATGTAATATTATTATACACATAATCAGGTTTTTCTAAGAAACATAAAATCATCTCATATGCTTTCTGTTACGTGGTTGTGTTCTGTGAAACCAGACTACATTTTATAACATTATTTCTGTCCAATAACTTGTAATAAACGTTTGGCATCTCGTAGGTGTTTCCTGTTGCTATTTCCAGAGATATTTGCCGAATGACTACACTGAACAGTCCTTGTGCCCTTGGACCTTTTTTTTTTAAGTATGGGAATCATCATATGACTTCTTCCGCTCTGGGTGAAGCGGAAGGGCGTGTCAGACTCTTACTGACTAAAACCCATCCGTGTTCCTTCTAAAGCCCTTTGCGTTCCAGGGCCGCGGTGACTCTTTCGAACAAATTCCGCAACCCTGGCAGGCGCCCATTATATTTCTGACACTTGGCTGGTTTTGTAAAAGTACTTAATTCGTTTTATGCCACTTTTCCATTTGATTCATCTAATATGAGGATCATATACTACTACAAAAGCAAGCTGCAGAAAATGTTAGCGTTTATCCTTGTTTTGTTTCTTTTCTAATAGAAAATCTATTAAACAGAAGATAAGTCTCTTCGAAAGTTATCCGGCAGCACGTTTAGGTTTGTTGCAGATGATAAAGAAGCTATGATTGATAGTCCAGCTAAATTAAACGAAGAATAAGCATTTATTTGCCAAGCATGTCGAATTCCAAAAGAAAAGAGTAAAGAACCTTCACTCGAAGTATCAATAGGCACTTAGTACTTGGTCGTATCATTCGTTTGTTGTGGGGTAGGTATAGAGCACAGAACACAATATTTTGGAATTAGTTCTCAGCGTTTGGCGGCCGAGACGAGAAGGAGTTTAGTTCGTTTCTTCACGTAGCACAGCGTCGCTCATTCCTAAAACAGCCAATCCAGATGCAAATCATAACAACGAATGAATGGTCCGAGAGCTGGTAGACATTTTGTTGTTTGAGGCAAGCTAACACAGAACTGCAGACCTGGCTTTAATAGGTTTTTAAGGGTTTAATAAAAAAAAAAGAGTTTTTGCAGAGATACCATCCAGCGATAGGTAATAGAGAATGTAATTATGTTAAAGTACTTTATACTAATAAAAAAGGTAGGTTATAAGAAACGATCGCCAAGTTCGTTCTGCGTTGATCTTGATCTCAATATGATTTGCTATAATAAGCTCTCGTGCGGTAACTGCAAATATAAACTGCGAACATCAATTTACTCTAAGGCATTAACGACTTGTTTACAGCCATTATTATGATTGGGTGCAACTAGCTTTAGGTATTTTTGAGTCAGCTTCTGTAATTAATCCTGGCTTGGCCATTTGTAAAATTGTGTACCTAATAAAGTCCAAGTTTAAAGTTATACATTAGAAGCTGCATTCTCAAATAGCCTCCGGTTTCCTGAGTACTACATGGTCACATTTTGCTTTAACTTAAGCTACTGTATTGTACTTTTCGGTTCAGCACCAAAATCGTTCTGTAATCAGTTTTCAAAAAAAAGTGTGTTATTTTGAGTTTTTATTCATTTCTAAATAAAGTTTTGCTATAGTGAAGACCATTGAGTATAAAATTAAATAATGAACTTCCCGTCTGATATCAAACGGGAAAATCGATTTCCCCAAACAACATGGCCACTTCATTTTAAATTGATTTCCTGGTAGGCTTTTAATTAGGTAGCTACCTACATAAATGTGATACACATTAATTAACACAATACCCATGTAATTGAATGAGATAGACCTTAATGAGAGAAGAGAAATTGAGTTTTAAAATCGAATAAAAAGTTTGAATAATAATTACTCATTATAAGAACCATCTATTTATGCTACTCCAGCGCCTATCCTTGATCATCATCGATATGAGAATTCTTCCTTCTACTTAACTTATGTTAGCGACTCGGAAACCACATAACCTTGAGAAACAGACTGTACCACGGGTAGTACTAATACCGCTTTAAAAATAACCCATTGTGCGAGAGAGTTAATTTAAACCCACCATTGGTGCCAATTGTATTCAGCGAGGCGCCAATATTAATCGACGAATTTGTCCTACTTTCGGTATCAAAACACGAACTTTCGAGGCCATAAGGAATATCTACATTTATTCTGATCGTAAATAAGTTACTCCAGGGACACCATAATGGCCTAATTCAATACGCTAATTGACCTACAAAAGCAGACACAAATGGTTGATCAACTTAATTAATTAATTAGCAATATTTGCGTGTCTTTCTCTGTCGTCGTGTCAGGAACTGTCATCAATTATGATGAACCAAATTCGATTCCTATTTCCCTGTAATGAGAAAATATGTACTTAAGTATCGAGCTTAGAATGTTGAAATAGTATATCGACTCCTATTTCTGTCTGCAGGGTTTAAAGGAACCTAACATGAACGGCATGACGGCATCTAAGTTCGCTCGCTTCGTTCGCTCACTCTAGCTCCCGTCATACTATTCGATCCTAACCTATCCGTGTCGGGGAGCCCTAACCTCCCTCTGCCCTATGTTCCACTACTTGGCTAGACAAGAAAATCCGATAAATTGTAGAATTGTACGTTGTACACAATTTTTCAGTGATTATAATTATGGTTTATTCCCGCTGTCCCCGTACACCGTGTCCCCGTCCTACGGGGACAGCGGTACTTCAATTAAATATTTAAAAATACTTCCCGTTGTCCCCGTACACTGTCCCCGTCCTACGGGGACAGCGGTACTTCAATTAAATATTTAAAAATACTTCCCGTTGTCCCCTCCCCGTACACTGTGAATATAGTTGAATAAAATAAGTAAAAATTATTGCCCACAGTCCCCGTTTTTTCATTTTTCTGTAGTATTATGAATGTGTGCGTTGGCATCTTTTACCCAACAAACAAAGTGTATGGAAATATTGGTAGATTGGTCTTGGTACGCGGTAGATTAATATCGCACATTTCGTCCACATTATTTACATTTCTTCTTTAAACAAAATGTGTAGGTTAGGTTAGGTTAAAACTGTGACCTCCAACGCACGAGCCGAGCGAGCGAAGCGAGCGGTGCCGCGGCAGCGGCCGGCGAGTGCTAGAAACGACTTGCATTAATAGAAGTTGTGTTATTTGTGTAAATTTAATAATTGTTTTTTTTACCTCAAATTAAAATTCGAATACAAATAAATAAATTTTGTTTTATTCCCCTTTTCTTTTTCCCATGCTAAAAAACTAAGCTTAAACAATGCAGATTTAAGAGGACAACGACTCGTGAAAAGTTTACTTCCCGTTGTCCCCGTTAGCCGAATGTACGTTACGGGGACAATTGGAAATAAATTTAATCACGTCCCGCTGTCCCCGTGACGGGGATATGGCATACGGGGACAACGGGAATAAACGATCATTATAGACTATCAAATTTTGATACGTAAAAAGGTAGGTATTCCAAATGTTCAGTTGACAATTTGTCGAGAGTTTACAATCTCTCAAGATATTTTATAATCTTAAGTGATATGAAAACCATTATCATGATTTGACTACAGCAGTCTAGAGCAGTTTTCTAGACTTCTGATATCAGATCCCTATTAGAAATCTCCTAGGACTGTATGCAACCTCTTTGGCTAAATTAGATTTTTTCCGTATCTTCAGATCTGCCGTGACCATGGAGTGAAGCGAACATGACGATACTTGTGTACGACTACTTCGAGTTGGAGGAGCGCTCCTCAAAGACACTCAGCGTGTGGAAAGGTGAGATCCTATTCCCTATCCTAATTTCTAGCCTACTAAACGTTTAGTAGGCTAGAAATTAGGATAGGGAATAGGATCTCACCTTTCCACACGCTGAGTGTCTTTGAGGAGCGCTCCTCAAAGACACTCAGCGTGTGGAAAGGTGAGATCCTATTCCCTATCCTAATTTCTAGCCTACTAAACGTTTTATTGTGAATGAAAACGTTTATGACTTTTACTAGTAACAGTTGGTCCAAAGAATCAAATCTATCCAAGGCTGGGTGTTAAATTTCCTGCTCACTATAATTTTTTTTTTTAATAAAGTGACTCTAGCAAAATTTTTTTTTCAACTACTCCCCCCCTCCATATCCCATCCCCCGGA
This sequence comes from Mamestra configurata, assembly GCA_002192655.3. Classification (NCBI taxonomy): domain Eukaryota; kingdom Metazoa; phylum Arthropoda; class Insecta; order Lepidoptera; family Noctuidae; genus Mamestra; species Mamestra configurata. Next base: position 80,976 of record NDFZ01004550.1, read on the forward strand.
ACGATATTCTGAATCTGCCTGCTCGTGACAACCTGGGGGCGCCAATGTGGTGCTTGCCTAGGGTGCTGGCAATATTTAATCCGCCTCAAAGAGCAAATAGTACTGACCGGATTTGGATGAAAGGCACAGACATAGCTTGGGTATAACTTGGATCTGAAGTCCAAGAAGACAGTCGTGGGCAGAAGCTAGTAATAGGATAAAACAAAATTCTGAACTATTTTCGGGGCTACTCATCTACTCGGCCTAACGCACAGCTGGCCATATGTAAGCTTGTATCAAGCTGCGCCGCAAAACCCGGTCCTTCGCTTTCAGCATTTAAAGTCGTTGGTCCATCTAGCTAGAGACCTCCCATGCTATGCGACATTGCGATCTTCACTGGAGGATTCGTTTAGTACAGAATTTTTTGGGATTATATTTTGTGTTCGTCAATCGAAGCGGGAGCCGGGTGAACCGCTAGGCAGGCAGTGATTATCAACAATAAGTATCATGAGCCTTATGTAATGTATAGTGCATCATTATGAAGACTATTGCTATGTTCTTCCTCTTTTCGTGCCGATTGACTCATATTAAGGAGTCGAACTCTGCCTGCGTCTATGTTTCCGAACGCATACAACCCTTATCTCTTCAAAATGAGAGTGAACAGGCTTCTTCTGGGTAAGCTCGCTCCGTCGTCGACTATGTCTCTGTCATCTATGACCTAGACTAGAGTCAAGAGCAAACCCATAATAAATAAAAAATATAAAATTTTGTCCGACCAGTATTGAGCAACCTGTACAGCTCTATCATTTGAATCATTTAGATCTTGGATGATGCAGGTGGTTGTGCACGACGGGCAACTAAGGAGATGATGCATGCCTTGTGATGGTGTCCACACTGGCACTGGGTTTGGGATGAGTGCAGAAACTTTTGGCTAAATTAGTGGGCCGATTGCGGACTATTGCTGTTGCTGAACTATAGGTTATCAATACAGAAAGAGTACATAGTTGACTAGCTAATGTTGTTGCCTATGCTTAGCCTTATACATGTCACAGGAAAATTGCAGGCTCCGTAAGATTGTAATAAATATTTATTAGATTATAATTTATCGATATTATGAAAAAATCGTTTTGTATACAACAAATCCCATCCAAATCCAATAGTTTCCAATATATCCGTGTCTTATTTAGAAAAAATAGTTTACAATTTTATGTGATATTTTCCAATCTTACGGCGTTTGCAATTTTTCGGTGGCATACATAAGTATCTTTACCTGACTTCACAAAAACGGACTAATTTGCCTAACGTTTAAAAGATGCATCTATTCGTTATCTTCGTACGTAGACACCAACGATGTAAGGTGACTCGTTGTGTGCATCGGTGAACTACATTTCTGAAGATATTATTAACGATATCAGTCTTACGGATAAAGGCACTGTTTATTTAAGGCATAACGACCATGTATTGGTATTACTTGCATTTTTATATTTAATACATGACGTGTTCTTACAATCCGACGGTGTTTATAAAATATTGTTCAGTTATCAAATAAACAGACTGATGGAATAAACATTTTTTTTTCGGAAACTTTGAAACAGACAGACGTTTCAGTGTTTTTTTTTTTTAATTTTAGCGTGTCTATTATATAAACTTATGGAATACTAGCTTTTGCCAGCGTATTGGCCCGTGTAAAAGTAAAACAAATAACCATAACAAACAAAAGGGAACTTACAACCACAACAACAAGTTTACTATGTCCCAATTCAGGTCTATTCGTGTTCCAGTGCGTCCAGTCGTGCGACTAGAGACGGTAACAGACATACAGAGTCAAATCTATAGTACTGTAGTGAATAGGATTTATCGGTTCATGACTAGACTCCAAAATAATAACATCCGCACGGGTCGATCTTCAAGGACGGAAGGAGGCAACGCTTGGTAAGGTTGGTCTGCGGATGGATGACCATCTTAATATACCTAGTTTCCTCCGTGGCTCGGAAAGCACGTTAAGCCGTTGGTCCCGGCTGTCATTTGTAGATCTTTCGGCAGTCGTTACGGATAGTCAAAGCCAGTAAATCTGACTACAGTATTGCCAAGAAGTACCGTGTTACCCTGTTAATGGGTTGTGGAGGTCTGGTAGGGAGCCGCATCACGTAAAATACTGGTATTCAGCTGAATCCCGTTTGACTGGAAGCCGACCCCAATATAGTTGGGAAAAGGCTTGGCAGATGATGATGACTAGACTCCAAAAACTACACATTCACTTTAAACCAGACAACAAATCCGAAATTCCTGAGTTTATCGCCAATTTGCCATATTAGCAGAACATAGACTAATCGCAAAGTCAATCAACCGGATAACAAGTACCTACCTACGTCGAGTATGTACTCATCGTTTATCGGTCTTATGTCACTATGACCTCACGCTTGCCACCACACCTTTTTTTAGGCCAGTTGAATTTTAAAATACTTTCTAAAGTGTTATTTTGCATAACATCGTGTGAAGCATTGCATCTTGCATGGAGTATTGCAGCCACCTTTGGGATGGCTCAGCTAAATACCAAAGGTATTTAGCTTGCGGTGGAACGCAAAGCTAAGAGGCTCATTGGCGAAGTAAAACTGGCGGATATAAAGTTTCACAACTTGGCTCATCGCCGCAAGGTCGCCTTCTTGTCAGTCTTCTACAGATTGTACTTCGGTGAGTGTGCCCAACAACTTCACGACCTCATCCCATCGGCCCCCTTCTACCATCGGACATCTAGACGCACTGCAAATTACCATCCCTACCTTGTTGCTATTCCACCAATTCGCACTAAGCGTTTCCAACTTATAATGCGCACAGCAAAGGAGTGGAACTCTCTACCTGCGTCTATGTTTCCGAACGCTTCAACCCAAATCACTTCAAAGTTAGAGTGAACAGGCTTCTGGGTCAGCTCACTCCATTGTCGACTTTGTCTCTGTCACCTCAAACGTAGACTAGAGCCAAGAGTAAACCCACCACAAATAAAAAATAAACTTTAGTACAAAAAAAATACAACCGACTTCCAAATAACAAAACACTACTAAGTATTAAATAACAATTATTTTGGGAAGTCGCTGTTTTTTATTGTGTCATCGTATTTTAAAATTATTGTTATTTTTTAAAGTTTTTTATTTTTCTCTTTTTAGTGACGATACCCCACAGTTACATTATTATTGACATTATTCCCAAAATGAGTTGTTCCGCTATTTGCCGTTAAGGAGTAACTCTGTGTGCCTTCGCAGTCCAAGTCCAGACCAGCTTATAGTTAAATATCTACTTTGCTTTGGGATTGCCATAAACCTAATTGTATCTCACTTTACTAGATTTTATTTAAGTTGAGGAGGTCACTGGTTTATCTTTTAAATTCAATGTCTATGCAAATGCAATATAGCTATAATTAAACCCAACGTAAAAAGAATCATCAAGATCGGCATATAAACAAAAAAAATATGTCCGAATAGATAAACCCATAAACATGGAAATTGAACATAATTGGTGAGAAGTGAACGCAGATGTGTACCCCTTCATAGCGTATAGATACCGGTGTGATCCTCTCTCCTACTTTGCTGTGCCGAATGATCATATTTTTTGTAAAACCTACCACCTAAGTTCACATGTGGAAAAGAACTAAATATATTGAGTCTTTGAGCACCTATTATTTGAGTATGTTATATTATGAACTGGTGTAAACCGCAAACAAACAAACGATTTCCGCAATCTCGGGAGATTTGCTATCATTTATTGAAGAGTTCCGTTGCCTATCTCCTAAGTTCTTCATCAGATTTCCACCAAATTGAAATGGGACCAGCCCGGAAAAATACTATTCCAAACAAAAAAAATATCATCCAAATCGGTTGACAATTGAGGAAAATTTCGCTGAAAAAAAAATTAAAAAAAAAAAAACAAAAAGGAGGCTCCTTGTCGCATAAGAAGGCAGCTTGCTGGGTAGGCCTCTCACAAGGGGACCGAGAAACAGTCAAATTTGCAGGTATCCGCTAGATATAGCTAATGCAAAACTCACCGTTTGCGCGTTGTGTGATTCTTAAGAAACTCAATCCATTGATGTCTTTCAGCGAATTCGATATAAGTAATATGAAAGAGTTTGGGAAAAAATAGGTACCGGAAATAACATCTTACTGTTAGAGCAGAATAATTTCCAACCTATTATTTTGTAATGTAATCTACACCGAGTTGATCAAAGCAATTTTCTCTTTTCAGCATGTCATCTCATACTTTACGTATGTGCTGCCGTTTTCGGCATCACAAATTACGTATTTCTACACAAAGCCATGCAGTTAGCTGGCGACAACTGCCTTTTGTATCCGCGTCAGCTCGAGTTCCACACTGTTGAAATTCAAGAAACTCCTGAAGGTGAAAATGAAAACGTTGCGCTTCCGGAGACGTTTTATAATGCTCAAGATAATGCAACCGTCCCTGCAGATGAGGGTGGAAAGGTGAAGAGAGAGACAAATGTTAATGAAACGGTTGTTACGGAGGCGACGTTTGATGGCGAGCCTTTCTTCACCGGTAAGTTCTCTGCTTGTATAATGATGATTCTTACCAATAATATGTACTTTAAATGCTAGTTATTACTTATTATAATACCGTAAATAGAAGTTTGATGAGTCTACTTCATGTCTGAGCAGTAAAACTACTAGAACAATAGAATTAATACGTGACTGTTTTCATTTTCAACGTGCAAATGTGGTTATGGTAGTAATTGTTTTTTCCCAGAAAGAAGTTTGGGAATCCGTCTCTTTTTCAGCTTTAATAATAGGTACCTAATTCTTATTATTTTATTTAAATTGTTTGTTAAGGGCCTGAAAAGCATTCCGTCGGTAAACCTTGGATTACTCAGCTTTCTATAACACTCTCCGCGAAAAGGAAAGTTAAAAGTAAAGAAAACTCATCTTTTTTCACAAGCGTGTTTTTTTAAATGACTAACTGTGAGGCAAAATTTACTAAAAAAGTTTGAAATATTTATTTGATGTGTACCTAATTAAAATTGTTCGTTTTTTTGTTGTTAATAATTCCATCTTTAGTTCCACCCCACCTCAAAGATACTCGAGCTAAACCCTGTAGTTGCTTGGATTTGTTCCTAGACCATAATAGCTCCTATAAACACGCATAGAATAGTCATACATAGATGGTTTGTGCAGTGGTAGCCGCCGCCATTTAGTCGGCAAGCAATTCACTTTGTGTAAATTATTTTAACATCACTGATTAAAACATCGTGAGAAAGCGGGCATGTCCTTAAAACAAAAAAATCCAAAAGATCGGACTCTTGTGGTACATTGTGGCCTACTCCCTCTAAGTGTCCGTGTCCTATAGGTAAGTAAGTGGGAACATTAAACGCTGATATGCTTATGCTAAATACCTCCAAACTACCAAAAAGTATCTGTTAAATATTTACTGATTTTCCGTCTCAAACTGATTTCAGAGAACAACACGCACCGCTTAGCATTGGACACATCAAGGACTCTATTCGACACAAGCAATGACTGTGACTTTGCCGAGTACATGCCCATAATGTCCACGATCTTTGCTGGGGTGTGGATCACTCTGTTCACCATGTGTCCTCGGGGAGGACACGCCAGAACCGGGTTAGTGAGTAATCATGCTAGGAAATAAAAGGGGAAAAAGGAGCGACTATGAGGAAAATTGATTTGGGGTTTCCGTTAGTTTTGATGTCCTGTTAAGTAATCCGTTTTGAAATTGTATTGATTAGGCTGTTGCTAGGTGATTTATTTGGTCGCGTTGATCTATCTCACCTGATGGTAAGGAATGATATGGTCAACGATAGATCACGCTTGCCTGTCCTATTCAATCTTAATTTAAAGGACAAGATAACCGGCAATTTGTGGTTGGGTCAAAACTCCGCCAGAGAATTAAACTTCTTGGCAACACGCACTATGGCCGTTTTATAGATCTGGCATTCAATCGGTTTTTTGCTTATATTGTAACATTAAATAAATACCACAGTATTCGGCTCAACCAGAAAAGGAAGTCCTCTGAGATAGACCATAATCTACACGAGACAATTTTAAATAAATTATGGAGACAACCACAAATTATAAACAAGACTAATTCGTAATTGGAACAGCTGGCTACAGTCCAACGAGGTCACAATGCGGAAGATTTGTCAAATCTTGTTGACGATGTCGGATAATTGAAAAGAAACTTGTTTAATCAACTTCTTAATTTGTTTAAACATTCCTCATACAGCCATTTCAATGCAAAGTTCCACTCTCTTTTTTTCGGACTGTTGGAATATTGTGACAATTAATGAAAACAGTAGGCTGCACGTCAGTGGGAATAAAATCAGTATATTATTCCATTATTTTGAGACTTCGTAATATATTAGACCCAGTGCGATTCTGTAAAGAACTCACTATGAAATCTTAGGTGAAGTGAACTCAAAGTCAGCTGTCAATCACTAGCATCATTCGAATGACAGCTCACTCCATGGTGAAGGTCACGTTATCTAACTTTTCACGGTGAGTTTTTTTCCAGAATCGAATGCCTGGAAATGTACCTCTAGGTCCCTATAGTTCAAATCTAATGTTGAGATTAATGTTTAATGTTTAGAGTAAAGTGTTGAAAATTCTATACTATCAGCAGTGCGACTCTGTAAAAATGTCGAAGTGAAGGCTCGGGTGAAGTGATCAGGAAGTGAGCTGTCATTCCATCTTTATTACGTAGATAACGAGCTAACTGCGTGATCACTTTACCCAAGCCTTCACTTCGACATGTTTACAGCCGTTCGATTCTGTAAACATGTCGAAGTGAAGGTTTGGGTGAAGTGATCACGAGGTGAGCTGTCAATCTATTTAATCAAAATGGAATGATCGCTCACTTCGTGATCACGTGACATCTTGATTATAATTATGGATTGACAGCTCACCTCGTGATCACTTCACCCAAGCCTTCACTTCGATATGTTTATAGATTCGACCGGCAGAATCGACCGGCTGATAGTGAACTTTCAATACTTCACTAACTTTCAATAATTTATATCCTAAGAACTTTTCGAACCAGATTTGTCATTCTATCACAGCATCACTGAAAAAATGCTTTAGCGATGTTGCAGCCCTAACACACGACTCAGTAAAGCTTATTGACTACGTTATCTGTTCCAGGCTACAGCAGCCATGGCGTATCCTGCCTCCAGCGCTGGTGTTTGCGCTGGTGATGGTCGGGGTTACTGGTCATAGCTTCACCTTGACAAACGGAGGCCTGCACGCTTTCTGCGCAGCCTTCTATAACGTGACTAATTCTACCACGTAAGTATTATATATCCCCTGCCAGGGTTGCGGAATTTGTTCGAAAGAGTCACCGGGGCCGTGGAAAGCAAAGGGCTTTAGAAGGAACACGGATGGGTTTTAGTCAGTAAGAGTCACCCAGAGCGGAAGAAGTAATTTGATGATTTCCCATCCCTTAAAAAAAAATAAAGAAAAAGTATTATATATCTATGCTATCTGCTGCTAGCACTACCAACTTCCTCAATGGTCCAGTGGTCTCGTTAGTTAAATTTCTATGTGATAGCCCACAATAGTTTCGAGGTTGGTGGTGTGACACACCCGTATCGCGGAAAGCACGTTAAGCCGTCGGTCCTGTGCCAGGTCTCTTTCCAGTCGTTTCGGATAGCCTTCCCACCCATCGGATTATGAGAGTAATGGAAAAGGGAGTGAATCTGTGTTGGCTAGTCTCCGTTGAGATTTGCTGCCATGGCCTAAATCGGATACGACTCCCTGAATGGCCTTTAATATACCTAAGCGGTGCTAAAATCGCCCTGATTTAAATAGTACAGTCGTACTATCTATTCCAATGCGTCCTTATTACTAATAGCTATCAATGCTCTCAGCGTTATTACTTTTTAAGCTTCCACTTCCAGAGATAAAAGATTCGTTGTTATCGTAACAATATCTTGTCATGCTTTTATCAATTGCGACTGTTATTTTCCAGGTGTTCTTCAGTGGACGCTTTCCTGGAGCCCAGTTGGAATGCGACGTGGGGCTTCGGAGGGCGGGTAGCAACGACCCGGGCCTGCTGTGCCGGAGTTCTGGCCAGCTGGGCCTGCGCCGCCGCCCTGCTGTTGGCTCGCTGCCTTATGGCCCCGGACTTCGTGCTTAGACGGACCGATGTCTACCTCGCTAAGGACCCCCAACAAGTAAGGGTTATTCTTGCGTCATTACGATTTTTATCTTTCCTTTATATCTGAGTAACTATCACAGCAGCTTATTGTTTCCAATATAAATAAAAAATCCAAGGAATCACTGCTGTGAAGTGCTGTGGCTAATAACATGTGCGGTATACCTACCATCCGACGATGTGAGAAATCCACTTGTCCAGAGTAATTAGGACGTAAGGAGGTAGTGAAGTAGATTACTAAAAAGCGATCAGACGTGAATTTATAGCCACTTATAGGCTATTTTTCTAGGCACCGTGGCGTTAGAACGTAGGAAGATAAAAATGTGAAACTTGCTTGCTGGCTTGCGAATCATTGCTCCCGCTACAGTTACTAATACTTGTAGCCAAATTACTTAAAAATTAATGCTGGCTAGACGTTGCAACTACCTCCACATTTCAAGTAACGATAAATACAACCAACTCATCTTCATTAATTACAGAAAGTCATCCCACACCTTCTGAAGACGCAAAAATATCACAAACGGTCGAACCAAAGCTCGCCGAGCAAGCGTGACAACGCGTCGATTCGGTCTGACCCTACGGTGACCACCGAACTGGTGACAGCTTCCATAGAGGGAGGGCAGGACTCCGCCCCCACTTCCTTGACGGTGACGCCTGTTACCTCGCCGCGGAAAACTGACGACATTGAGATGACAGAACGAAATCACCATCAGTAGTTTAGGATTGCTTTTGACTTTTTTGTCAAACTAAACCCGCTTTTTAGGGAAATTGGGCTTAGCCGGTCTGTGATGGTTTAGTCAGTCTTTTTGGGACTCTATTAACCTTTTGAACGCCAGAGCATAAACGCATCAGCGTGCCCCCGACGCCAAGCCACAATTTCGCCGTACTTTTTGTCACATATTTGTGACGTTTGGCGTACGGGGCATGCGCTTCCTTGTCATGTATACGTGACAATGGCGTTCAATAGGTTAAAGGTTTCGTACAACAAGCAAATTTAATACAATATTGAAACCTCTGGCACCTAGGTACCCAGCCAGGCAGAGTTCTACAAAATGATATTTTTGGCCATGCTCAGCGGACGCAATTATCGCCTAGTCTGAAGTTCATTAAGTAAGTCTTTGTACTTATTATACTTAAGTACCTACATAGGTACAATAATGATTCGTTAATAAGAGGACACTATTATTTTTGTATTATGAAATGAATCGCGCAGCATCAAGTCTTTCTTGCAATGTTACTTAACTTTACAGTTATTTTATAAATTTATATTGTTATTTTTTGCCATTTAAGATTAAATACCTAAAATCATAAATTGCTCAGCAATTTTATTTCCATCCTAAAATAATGCCATGGCCCATAAATCCTTCATGTGGTATCCACGACCAATAAGGCTTTACTTTTTATTATAAGGTGAGATCTCACAGCTTCCCGAACAATGAGAAGTCAGGTTATATTGGTATAAGTATTGGCTAAGCTTGCTATGTCGTCAACTCGTTGGTTGTGAGAACCCACCATTAGCTAAGCAAGCATTTATTAGGAGAATGGTGACGTTTAGAGCAGATTACAGAACATATCAGAGAGTATACAACTACGGTAGCGAGGCTCTGGGGAGACCCCTTTAAGGGTCACCTCGGGGATGTGCCGTAACAGGCGATGCACAGGGTATATTCGGGCCTGCGAGGGTTAGTCTTTTAAATATTATCCATCCTCCTCTATACACAGTAGGTATGCCTTGATACACCGATAGCGATTGCGCCGTTCCATCTTCCTAACGTAGGTAAGATCAGTACATATTAGCGGATCCAGGAGGGGGGGGGCTCTAAGAGGATCAAGCAAATGGTCCTGAAGCAGCGCAATTTCTTTAGGGTCTTATAACGAATGACACGAACCATTTTGAAGAAGGTTCTAAATCTATGTATGCTATGTTTGTGAATAGGTAGGTACTAAGGTAAAAGTTTTATATAATACTCTTGTACACAAATGGGAAAGTAAAAAGGGAAAAAATTTATGCTTCAATACGACAAAGGCAATTATTACAACAACATCTAAAGATGTACAAGTTAGAACGAAATGTTAATGTTGAATATGTAAGTAAGCTATACAAGAGCAACGCCGTGTCCTCGTCACGGCGATCGGCGGCGGTGACCTCTCGCGTCCGGCCCTGGTTGAATCCATGGTTCGGAGCGAGGAGGCTTGGGGAGCGGTCACCTCCTTCTGCGAAGCAGTAATGCAAGCGAAGGAGGAGGCGGGCCGCGTGATGGAATGGCAAGGCCTTCGCCCCAACCGCCGCTACAGGAGAAGACGCCCCGGACGTCGGGAGTCGCAGGGCGATCCCCGGCCACCGTAGGCGCGGGCCTGCGGACTGCGAGCGTTGGGTGGCTCGCTGTCCGGTCACAACCAGACCCGGGTCGATGGCGCGTTGTGCTCCACGCGCGCCTCAAAGAGATGTCAGCATAGGAGACGGGACCAGAGCCTACCAGGGTTGCGGAATTTGTTCGAAAGAGTCACCGTGGCCCTGGAACGCAAAGGGCTTTCGAAGGAACACGGATGGGTTTTAGTCAGTAAGAGTCTGACACGCCCTTCTGCTCCACCTAGAGCGGAAGTAGTCATTTGATTACTTCCCGTCCTTAAAAAAAAAAAAAGTAAACTATACAAACTGTGGCCATTCATAGCACCTCCTGACTTTGATAAGGATTTTAGCGAAACTATTGCGGAACATACATAAGTGTAGGTATACAAGGATCCACGGCTGGCAGATCTTGGTCATAGACTGATAACTATACCAGTGGGTCAGCTCAACATACGTCAAGTTGTGGGATAGTAAAGTGTTATTAAAGGTTATGAAGACTTGAAGAGGAGTATGTAGCTATGAGGTACAAGTTAGGTGTGAGTGAGGGGGCTGCACATATATTCCCTGGTACTTTTTGTCCTCTAGTAACTAACTGTGATTACCTCCATTGAATACGTTTTGAAGATGTATTATATTGGCCGAAAGTTAATAACTGCTTTTATCACCAATCTGGTGTAAGAGAAAGAAGCTTATACCTACATTTTTTGAGTTTAGAAATAGAAAAGAAAGAAGATCTTGAAAAAGATGCTAAAATCTTGGCAAATAGAGAGTGGACAGCAGAATGTGGGCAGTTGAAAATCATGTTGGTCGATTGGGTTTAGGTTAACTAAAAATCACAAAGGCATTACCTACAGGCAAAAACTTTACATATTGGAGCAAACCCGATTGTAATTACTCAGCCATACTGGTGACCTAAAGAAATTCTGACAGAAAAATGATGTTATTTTTTTTATGTAAAAATAAAAATTATGTTGGACAAAATTGTTTAATTATTTAAAAAATCAAGTACAGACTACGTTTATGAAATTCCTTGAAGAGATTATCTTTTACTTAAGACTATATAGGTAATAATAATACTTAGTTAAAGAAAATCTATAGGTATAGCTAGCGAAATTCAAGTTTTCTACGTTTTTATGTTTGTGGATAGGTAATAAATAGTTTTTCGCAACTGAAACAAATTTTTTGGATTACCGAAGTACCTACATTCTTAATCTATTCTAGAGGGTCATTAATTCCGCTGCTGGTAAATGTCTTCTTCTTTTGAAAAATTCGGCCAACCAGGCCCAATTTCTTCATGTCTCTGTGGTCATTTGCCGTTCATGAATTTTGTGGCCTACTTCTCCCACTCTTTTTTGTAACCATGGTCCTATCTAATATTAATGGTAAATGGCAACATAAAAGGCAGTTCGTCACCACAAAATCAACAAATTTTAAATGTCGTGAAGGTCTTCGCTTTGCATGTAGTCACGTAGGTAGTTGGGATTTTGTGAGTTTCTCTGAGATCATTGTTACTTTACTACCTCACATTTACGTATAGTTACAAGAGAATTGAAAATATATTCCCTCAACTTAATTCCTCCCGTTCCGGAAAGTACCTACTTATTTGCATTTCCGTGGTGCATTGTTTTTGTTCGGGAGTTCTCTACAGCCCATGTTTCTTACAGCTGTTTTATAGACCTGCCCTTTGGTTCTTATAGACAATTTTGGATCGTACAGGTAAATACTTTAGGCAGTTAGTTTTGCCACATTTAGGATCCACGCCACCCAGCCGCATCGTTTGTTTGTTTGTTTTTTTTTTGTTTTATCGGTCAAAAATTATTTCGTCTTCGGAGATGACAGATCTAAGGTTTATAAGTAAATGGATTTTCTCGTGGTACCTATTAAAGTTTTGCCAACTAGTAGATATGATTCTAGGTTTGCTAGACTAGCTTCGTAGGGTTGAATATACACACTGTATATTAGATCTGATCTGAGTTCTACTAAAAAGTAGACCTAGATCACTCTGCTCGAGAGACGTCTTCCATATTTTAATTTTTCTTGAATACTGTCGACGGTAAGGGTTACTGGACCATCTACGTTAGGTAGTTCACAATGTCATCTAACTAGCCTCTATGTTGTGCCACTGCATGGTAAAGGCCTCCCCTATCAGAGGCGGACCGTGATTTTGTGGGCTAATACTCCCCTAATCAATCTACGTACCTATCATCATTTTGTCAAAAAACCGTTTTCGATATTGATATGCCACGTAAACGGTAGGTATTGGAAAAAAACCGTTCAAGTGCATGTCGGGCCATGCACAGTGTAAGGTTCCTTAGTTGCCCACATACTTACCTAACAATGAAAGTGACCTCCCTCCATCCCATGTCCTAAAATCAAATCCACACGCCAATCAAAATCAAATTCTGAAATCTAGTTCTTTTTAGCTATTGCAAAGTTGCGTTGTGAGTCTATTGCAAGTCATTTTTAAAGGATACGATAATTTAACTGTTTCATTTCTGCCGATCTATTCTGTCAACATCTCACCGTGTAATCTTACCCGTCAGTGGAATGAGCATGGCCTGTGAGCATGGCGTGAACTGTCATTCCATCACTTCATGGTCGGTTCATCTATAAAAGCGTATATTCTAAGATCCGATTTAGGATCGACCTTCACCCACCTGCTACCGGATGAAAATAATTATGTTTCTGAATCAATGGGGCTGCCATCAAAAATATTGTATTATTAATCTGTGCCGCAGGTAGTCGCGCACGACCGACCATCGCACGACGGGCAACTAAGGAGCAGGAGGTTACGCATGCATCTCCCATCGAATCGATACTGAGAATAAAAAGTCTGTTTATGGTCTCTATCTATTGTCTTGTCAGATATGAAGTTGTTGGCGCGATTTTGTCAAGTGATGTTTAGCGGCTGTTTTAATTATTCGTACACAACGTGACACTGGCAGAATACTCGGAACCGGCTCAGTTGCCATACAAGGAAAATAAAAAAAATCGTAAATTGATTTCTAGTAGAAATAGTCATGTAAATTGGTGTAGTTTTGTGTCTTAAGTGTCCACGCACCTGAAAAATATGTGGAATAATTAAAACAGGCATGATCTCTGTTAAGTGGAACTGATAATTTTATTGTAGTATTGACTACCTCACTCGAATCTTTCTGATTAGGCCGAATCGATATATTTGTTACAAGATACTCCAAAAACCATTAGAATGTGTTACGTTACATCCGCATTCTAATGCAAAACACAAGAAACGTAACACTTGGCAAAATGGTCAAAAGACTATAGCTGTATCTTCGGGGTAAACAAAAAAAAAATTGGCAGATATGTCAACTTCACTGTCAGTTCCAACTTCTGTCTGTCACCCGGTGTCTCCGCAAAAAAAAACACAAAAAGATGTGAAAATTGTAAACTCTGATTACAAAATATTTCGTGTTAGTAAGGTTATCTAAAAATTCCTACAATGATTCCATTTACGAGTCAGGTAAATAGATATTCACTCTTTAATAAATGGTCAACTTTCTTTAAGTCCCGCGAAGATCCAGGGAAGGTGTTATACCCTCTAAGAAATCGAGGTCTTGTTAAAGTAAGTGGTCCTGAAGCCGCGCAATTTCTTCAGGGTCTTATTACGAACGACATGAACCATTTTGAAGAAAGCGCTAAATCTATGTATGCTATGTTTTTGAATAACAAGGGCAGAGTTTTATATGATACTTTAGTACACAAATGGGGAGGTGAAACAGACCATGTATTCATGCTTGAATGCGACAAAGGTATTCAACATTTATTACAACAACATCTAAAGATTTACAAGTTGAAACGAGATATTAAAATCGAGGCTGTAAGCGATCAATACAAATTGTGGGCTTTTATAGCACCTCCGGACTTCGATAAGGATTTTTGCGAAACAGTAACGGAACATAACATTAGTGTATACAAAGATCCACGGCTGGCTGATCTTGGTCACAGACTGATAACTACACCAGAGATGGGTCAGCTCAACATACGTGAAGCTATTGGAAAAGATACAATTTTTAAAAATGATGAACGGGAGTATCAGGAACTGAGGTATAGGCTAGGTGTTAGTGAGGGGGCTGAAGATATGTTCCCTGGTACTTGTTTTCCTCTAGAAGCTAACTGTGACTACCTCCATGGAGTAAGTTTTCATAAAGGCTGTTATATTGGTCAAGAATTAACAGCTCGCGTTCACCACACTGGCGTAGTAAGAAAAAGAATAATGCCCATTCATCTAGTGGATATACAAAAGAAGGAAGATCTAGTAAAAGATGCCACAATTTGGGCTATTAGTGAAAAAGGAAGAACTAATTTGGGGAAGTTCAAAGCTTATGCGGGTACTTATGGTATTGGTTTAGTTAGAATAAAAGAGGCACTAGAAGCACAATCTATAAATATTGGTCCAAATAAAGGTGGAATTATTAAGCCACATTGGTGGCCTGTAGAAGCTCCTAAAGAAAAGCTATCAGTACTCAAAACTGAAAATGAACCACCTGTCCAAGCCAAATGATGTCATCTCCTAGGAAATATTAAACTTTAGGTAATACATGTTCTATGTACCTCCTTAATTTAATTTTAATCCATTAATGAAATGTACAAGAGAGCAGACCAGTGCTGAGTTTTAAATGATTGTTTTTTGTCTTAAGCAAAAATAGTTTGGCTATTTAATGAGTTGAGTTGTTGACCAAGTAACTGGTTTAGCCTATAATAGTTCAGAGGAGCTCACCTGCAAAAGATGAACAGAACTGATGAAAACAGCATAACTGACGAGTAATTCCCATATTTTATGAGAATAAAATTGACCTCGATTGTTATTGATTTATAAAATATTGTCCAACTTGTGTAACATCACATTAAAAATCTGTTATATTTTATTGTCAACTTATTAATGTGAAATCATTTTCTTGCAGTAACACTATGGAAGCTTCAACACCAAAAGAAGAGCCAGTGCCGATAGTCTATGATTTTAAGTGTATCTCATGTGGATTAGATGAGAAAACTCACTACAAAGGGACTAATCCACCATTTTCTCGCAATGTAGTTCTAAAGTACCCAAGCTACGTCATGAAGGACCCCTTTAGTCCACCAGGGAAAGGAGAAATACTGGTCTTAGGATCTGATTGTACTAATTGTGACCGAACTGTGTGTATCAACAAAGACTGCAGTTTATTCTACAAAAAAGTATATTGTTTAGATTGTGCAAAGAAATTAATAGAAACATTTCCTGTTGAAATAAAAAGTAAATTAGTTCAAATAAAGAAAAAGTAATAAATCTTTTTATTTCGTTTTATTTAAACAAGAACTGCGAGGTAGACGCTATATCAGTAGTTCTCAAACTTAACTTCAACGACAGGGCTTTTATATCTTACTAGCGACCCGCCCGGCTTCGCACGGGATACTAAATATACTACGGTTTTAGAACTCGGTTCCATGTATAGTGACTTGGATCTCTGGAAATCATCTTGAGCGCATAACTTGAGCGCTATTTATAGGCACGCGCCGCCGACCCGTACCGCCACAACCGCTATGTCCCTGCATTTTAAAACTGTAATATCTTCGAAAATTAAAATTACATGCTGTAAAGGGCCATATTGATTTATATTAAATGCACAATGTATTTATGATATTGGATAAGGATTAATACTGTATTAATCGCTTCGTAAATAAGCCATTATTTCTTGTAAAAAGTAAATTATAAAATGGTTATTGTGGTGTGTATTTTTTTGGTATTCGGGTGGAAATCCTCATGGATGTCCTTTGGGCGGACGCAGGGGTCTGTCAGACTCCTACTGACTAAAACCACCTCGTGTTCCCTCGCACTCGGGGCTATGGGAGCACTAGCAATCTTCAACGCAGCCCCCTACTGGCCCCGTCTGGTCAAGCTGGGATAGTGAGGTGTTTAACTCCCCCTGCGACGTCTAAGAGAGGAGCGCGCGTGGAACTTTCCTTGCCATTACCTCGGGTGATAGGGAGCGGCGGTTGTCCCAGAGTCCGCCATCTGTGGACCCAAAGTTCCCTCGAACCTAACCCAACCTCGGCCAAATCATGAAATGGCCACGACATCCAATTATTGTAACCATTATTTTAAATTATATTTATTTGAACTTGCCTACTCGACTTTATTTTTTTTATTTTTTATAGTGCTGGTTTAAAGGTTGTGTCATAAACTCATAAAGCATAATAATGTCCCACTAGCAACAGTTGTTTTTTTTTTCCCATTTGTCACCAGTGGTGGCAAATGGGAAAAGACGAACTGCTGCATTTGGACTGCACGCCAGATGCAAAATCGCCTTTTGGATGCAGCTGCCTACAAGCTAGCTGCACGCTTGTAATACAAGTGGTTAAACTGCAATGAACTACATTTAGAGACGCACAGTACCTATCTAAGTTAATATTGCATTTAAACTGCCATATTGAAGTCAAACGCAGCCTGTAGAGAACCATAACTTGTGTAATTGATTTTTCCTACTGAGAGATGAGTGTGTGTGAGGGTGTGTGCGCGTGTGTGTGAAACAGTCACATTGGTCAACAACAAAACGAAACAATTGCTTCGTCGACCCACAAACGTCTCGACATTTCGTGAAATAAAATGCACTTGTATAAAATACTGTTTACTTTGGCTTTCCAGTCCGATTTACAGTATTTTTCATTAATTTTCACAAATTGTATTCAATAACACAGTTATATTCGACCGAAACTCTAGTTCCAGTAACACATTTTAATATAATACACAAATTCAAAGCCATAAAACGAAATGGGGTACAACGTGACCACAATGAGTAGGTACCACAAAACGTTTGCGATCATCTTATGCCACATCTCATTACAAACAAATTATAACCTTAAAATTAATAAAGATAATTACAGCATAGTTATATTAAGTTGTATATATTAATAAGCTCTAAAAACAGGACAAACTTAAATACACGTTTTGTCTTATGTTCCAGTCACTCCGATCATATATATAGCACCACGATACTTTCACACCCCCTCAAACTGTCCAGTGACTGTCCGCCGCATGCTTCGCCGATACGATCATCGTAATAATATAGGTACATGAATAACATAAAACAATTAACATGAAAAAGAAATGACACATTATTCTTTTGATAATTCGTATTAAGTCGAATTTATTGCTTCATTTCGATAGCGAGTTCCACATGCAACTATTTGTAGCTACAAAGGTGGTACGCGTGTACAAATATGATATTCGAGAGATTACCATTAAATACAATACATGGTGAGTTACGTACAACATTTATTTTCACGTTAAAACATTCTAAACGACAAGTAAATTTGTGATGGACTATAGCGTAAATAGATCAGCTAGTGTTCACTATAAAGATATAAAATGGACAGGCTCCTTTGTAACGTCTTCAGGTCAATTGCCGTTATTTACAATTAATATGAACCATACTTTCTACGTGAGTTTATATGATTTGTAATTACTAATTATTTAAAATCTTATTGAACTGGGCAGTGTATGTGATTTTGTGTTGCCACCTACGCGAATATTATTTTACATTAAAATAACACCTACATTAGCAGTTAAAATTGAATATGTTGAGAAGATTTTTTTAATATTACAGAAAAAGGTAAAAAGTATTTTTACAGAGATATAGAAAGAGCTTGTAGATTTGAGTATCACAACATACTTGCCTAATGTTCAAGATCAGCCAATCAAATAAAAGTACGCGCCTGGACGGGTGATTGTTTTGTTCAACATGTCGCTTAGCTTTTTCATACATAGACACTATAAGCAGGGTGGGGTAATTTTTGACTAATTAGATTACAATATTTAAGATAAATTAACAAAATGCTCACAGCCTAAATGTACAGTCAACAAAGTTGTTTGGTATACAGGCAAAAATATTATTTTTTCCACTGCTCTGCCTATATTTATTTCTAATGAATTAATAAAAATATTTTTTTAAGCTTATGCCATAGTTACGAGCGTGGTGTACAATAATTGTCTCCTCAGCACACTCACAACATTGTTTAAAAGTAGTTGCAAGTTAGCTGCCTGCATACCAAATAGCTTTTTTGACTGTACATAATAATAATTTTGACATAAAATATTAATTTTGCGATAGCCATACACACAAAAATACCATTTTACAGACACTAAGTAAGAAATGCCCATCAGTTGAAAGCTATAGCTATTTATAAGAAGTCTACCAATTTAAAACAGAAGAAATTAACGTACATTGATGAAATTACATTTACTTCACACTATATGAGCATATATTTTGTAACATGAAAGATTATTATGAAAACTGAATGAAATAAAATTAGAATACATGACCTACCTCTATCAAGCAAAGTACTTAAAAGGTATGCAGCAGCAATTTTAAAAATACCACCTAGCGAAATTTTATCAACTATTCTTCCAACATTGGTCTAACGGGAGACCGCAATTATACAAAAAAATACATAAAAATAGACCGTAAGATTCCTAATTTAGTTTTGCGTTCACAGAAACAGTATCTAATTTAGATCATATTAAAAATAGGAATACTACAGTCCCTAATAGCCGCCAGCTCCAGCTAGTGTAAGCTTACTAATTAAATAAATAGAAGCACATCGCGATTAGTACTTTTGTGAAACATGACTTATGTTTCAGAGGGGCACTAATATGTTTTTATTCTAAAGAGATGATGTAGTCATGTTTAGTTACAATTCAAATTCAATTTTTACCTACATTCTCTAATCTTGATAGATGTCTCTACAACGTGGTCTATGAGTTCTTTTTAGGGATCCGTACCCAAAGTGTAAAAACGTAACCTTATTATTAAAACTTCCCTGTCCGTCTGTCTGTCACCAGGCTGTATCTCATGAACCGTGATAGCTAGACAGGTGATATTTACACAGATGATGTAATAAAAATGAAATAAAATTAAAAATAAAAGGGGCATCTTCGCTTCCATACAAGAAACAAGTTTTGACCCCCATATAAGAAAGATGTTTTTTTCGGCTTATGGTACGGAACCCTTCGTGTGCAAGTCCAACTTGCACTTGGCCAGTTTGTAAGGTTTTTGTGAATTACATTGAAATTTGCAGCAAGTATAATTTTGAGAGCTACATCGATGTTTCAAATGATCAATATTCAATGTAAAACAACGTTGCAATTTGCAAAAATATTATAACGTAAGAAATATTGCATTTTGACGGATCGCCTATAAAGTATCAATTTTCGTCAATAGCCTATTCGTCTGTTGAACGAAAAGGGTTATTTTCTAAGTATGTAGGTACTAGAAAATTTAGCGATGTAGTGGCATCTTTTGTTTAGACTGCATTATTTAAAGTTAAAAGCTGCACTCACAGAAAAGACAGATCACATAATTATATGAATTGCACACCTTGGATAAACTTTAAATTATTATAACAAAAAAAATGGTAGTTTTATTTTTAATAAATCACTTAAAAATGTATTCGGGCCCACGATGTACGCACGATTGGTTACTATTTATAGGTAAATAAAATACAATACATAATCACATATTATGTGATTATGTATTGTATTTTCACCGGCAGGCACACACCGACAGGCACATAATCACATATTATGTGATTATGTGCCTATTGTATTCTATTTGTACCACAGACTACCAGATTTGCACCAAAGACTGTTTTACTGAAAAAATCTAAATAGTCCGTCAGTTAGATTTCCAAAAAATATTGGACACGTATTTTTCTAATTAAACGTTTTAAAAAGTTGTTCATAATAATGAGTACAATGACCCCTTAAGAGGTATTGCGTTTATTCTGTACACGTTGTATAATAGAATTACAGGGAAAGGCAATTTTTTTTAAAGAAGTTTATCCAAGACAAATATTTATTTTTTAATCTTAACTTTTCAGCAAGTGCAGATGTCGTAGTCTAATCTACACCAGCCTGTATACAATGTATATGAAACTAGAGACCGGCATAGACTAGACAGTCAAGATACCTTTCATATACTAAGAGTACGAGTCCACCAGGCCAAGGAACGCAGCACGACAAATTGCCGAAAGTTAAGATATCGACCTATCACATTGCTTTAAATCCAAATCGCGTCTCTGAACTTGTCTGCGATTGGTCGATTTCTGCACACTTCCGTTTCGCTCAATTCCGCGTTTCAATAAAACGCACCTTATCGTGCTGAAACGAGACATGACAATGCTTTATTAATAAAATTCTGGAACTTTTTTTAGCACCTGTTATGCAGATAGTTAATTCAAAATTTCTAAATTTTCATAAATAAGGTTGAATGCCCGTTTTAAAAAAGATTTTTGTCTTGCTGCGCAAGTTAGCCCGGTTTTGTGATGATACGTCTGGAATGTATTCTAAACATCGATGTTTTTATACAAACTCTTCTCCTACTTTCTAAGAACAAAATATTAGTTGACCAATTCACTGTAATGTTTCCAATTCCTAACTAAATAATAATTATATCATATACTAAACGCAGCGATCACAAATCTCTATAGTATATACATTTAACTTACACATAATATTAGAAACAACCAAAAAATATTAAATTTTCTCACATCATTTGCACTTTCAAATGAGATGTCAAATTTTAAATTAATCTTTATATATTTATAGGACAGTCTATGCAACGTATTCAAGGAAATACATACAAATGTTAAAATATTTACAACCGCGGACAGTGGCGGTTGACAACTTTCAACCCTATTCCTAGAGGCATAAAGGTGGTCAATTGGCACTGCCCGCGGTTGTACATTAATAATCTTGATATCTTATGTCTGGGGGGTAAACAGATCTTAATACAAAGAAGGGTTATTCTTTCTTGAAAACTGTGTCGAGATCTTAGATGTATCGCGAGCACAGAGCTTTACAATCAGGCTGTGGTCGATTGTCTTTAATTGTTACTTTTAAATGTGTTTCAATCTGCCATGTCACGTTCATCACCGTCAGCTTAAAATATTCAAGATTTCGTCAATCTATTGCACCCTCAGGTACAGGAGAGCCAATTTACAACTGTTAAAAAGACAGTTGGGTTAGTGTGGCGTCAAAAGCGCCCTAAATTCATTCCTAGTATTCAGTATAGATATTAAAATGGTGCTATTCAATCTTATACTCTCCATTTTCACCCTAACCTGTGCTCGCGACATTTTTTCGCAATAATACATAGTTACGTTATCAATTCTCCCAACTTAAAACAATTCAACACTTCGCAATTCATTTGGCAGTTCATACAACAAATTCAAATACCGTTTATCGAGCTGAGAGTTAGGATATTGCGCGGGGGAGCGCGGAGCCACCGGGCGGCTAGGGCTCCTGCGGCGGGCGGCTAGGGCTCCGGCGGCGGCGCGGGGGGCGCGGGCGGGGCGCAGGC